>APFE030121997.1:4767-46953 GCA_000404065.3 Pinus taeda | reverse complement strand
TATATATAAATAAATAAATTGGTTTAAGCTTGAAAACCAATCACTGATTGGCAGTCTTATACAGAAAATGTAGAGTGAAAATCAGGGACACCTGACACTCTATATTTTCCAAAAAAAAAAAAATTCTCTCTTTCTTTCCCATTTCCATCCCACTCCATTTCACTCCACTTCATCTCACTCCATCTCATCCCTTTCATTCCATCTCATCAATAAAAGTCTTTTTCATGACCATTTCCATTCAGATAGTTATTGTCTAACTATCTCTATTCAGCTAAGTGGTTGTTGTGCCAAGTTTCTGTAGCTGGAATTAGTTTCCGCAGCCACCACTCTAATTTTCAAAATTACAGTCAAGATGTTAGTGCAATAATCATGAAAATGCAGGTATGACTAAGCATATGCTATGAAGACATGTACATGGAGCATCTACAGACATCAATAAGGAGCAATTGATTAAGGGCTAATGGACAACAAAAGACAAAGATTCCAAGGTATGGGAAAAAATTTCTTTCAAATAGCAATTAAAGGCACAATTTTGCATAGTTATTAAACCCTACAGCTCACTATATGCAACGATTATTACAATAGCTCCATTACCATTCCACGACCTTACTCCATGAACCATGCATTTACTCCCTAAACAGTCTCATTATTATTTTTCGGGTTTAACTCGTAGATGACTGCACTTCCACACTCCACTTGTACTCATGTGATGTGACCTATTTAATTACGGCTCCTCTCCACCATACTTTGCACAACCATTTCATCAACGTGTAATGTCTCTCATGCAGCCGTTCAATTCAAAAATTCTGATTCCACTTCACTACCTTACCATTGTGTTAAAGCTGCACCTCATTTGCATACATCTCTATTTCATGTTGTGAACTCATCTCGGCTGCTCATCCTCTATTTCCGCTTACAGTTCCTGAACACTCCCGTTACCCATATCCATCTTCCATTTTCAGCCATTGTTCTTCCATAAACCTTGCAACATAGCCATCTTACCTCTGTTAAACCCTCACACGCAGTTGAATTCCATATTGAATTTTAAACAGAGGAAAAGATGGGACGGTTACTAAGGGCAGAGCCGGAAGGGCCTAAGTTCTTAGAAGGATACCCTCAGGTAAAAGAATTGCTGAAGAAGGCTAAATGGCTTCGCTTCATTCAGAAATTTAAGGGCCACAATAAGGAAGTAACGAAAGCCTTTGCAAGGTCTTTCCACGACCAGCTGGTGGAGATTGGAGACCTGAAGTTCACAGTCACTGAAGCTTCAATTGCAGTTGCTACAGATTTGCCCCAGGAAGGTGAGTGTTGGTTTAAAAAAAAAAGTTTGGATGAGCAGGCATGGAGAATTATATTATGTAACCCAGGTATGGACATTACTGTATTCACAAGAGGAATTCCTGTTCATGCATTAAGAGAAGAATGGGCCAGCTTACTATTAATCATTCAAAAGTTTATCACTTGTGAAGGCCGATTTGGGACGATGTACATGTATCATGCTAGGCTATTGATGAACTTCTTAGAGAAACAAACTCTTAATCTGCCCTATTTCTTATTGTTGAGTTTGAAAAAGATGAGCACCACAGTCGAAAAGAACATAGGGGACATAGAACCTCATTTATATCATCATGGACTTGTGAGGATTCTAGTTGAAGATCAATTGAAGAAAAATAAAGATACTTGGGAATGGTTTCTAGTGAGAAACTACTTTCAAGAGCCATTTGAGGCACCTGAAAGCAGTACACCAAAGGCACCAAGAAGGAGTAGGAGAAAAGAAAAAAGTGCCATAATCCAAGACTCTCTTATTGGTAAAACTAAAGAAATTGGTCAAAAAGAGAAGGAGGAAATAACTAAGGACAGAAAACAGAGAAAATTGAAGGGATAAAGGAACTTAGAAGCTGTTTACCAATCACCAGAGCCATCTGTAGAGGAAGACTATCAAGTGTTATCTGAGAGACTAGTGCATCTTCGAAAGCAAGTTGCCATAGCTAAGAAGGAAGAAAAAGGGAAACAAATTATGGAAGAAGAAAGTACTAGCCCACAATACTTAAGAAGAAGCAGTAGACTCAAAGGAAAGTGGAGGAAAACACAAGTAAAAGGACCCCACTTCATTGAGTTGGGTGGGGAACCACCTGAGAAACCTCCAGCTAGCCATAGTCCACCTCATCCTCTACCAAATATTGAAGCCAACCCTCCAGATGTTGATGTAAGCCATTCTTGGCCAGAATTAGAAGACAATCCTCCTCCTCCTCAACAAGACTTTGAAGCTAGCCCAAGAAAAACACCAAAATAGATCCAAAATAGCAAAAGGTATATGATTACCTCGAATATTTAGAGAAGATAGCTGCAGGCCCGAGCAAATCATCCACTTTGCCTCACATAACACAAGATGCACAAGTTCAATCTTTGAAACAAGAAGTGTTTGAATTGGAGGTTTTAAATAGGCACATTAAACAAGAAAATGAGGCATTAAAGGAGCAAAGCAAAGTGGACAAAATCATTCATGATAATACTGTGTTACATATGGGACTATGGCAGAAAAAGAACAAGAAACTAAAGAAGAAGTGCAGAAAGTTGAGCAGGGAATTAATCAATCTCAAGTTCAGATGTTTGATAAGGAAACCCAGGATGGTGGTAGCACCAAGCAAGAAGAGAAGAGGACTGGATGTACTAGCAGAGGCTTCAGAATACATAGACTAAAGGGAGATGACTAAAATTTTGGTTGCATGAGGACATGCAACACCTTCACAGTGGGGGTATGTTGAGTCCCAAACTTAAATCTTCCCTATATACCTTTTTAGCCTTTTTCTCCAGTTAGCTGAACCTCCAAGCTATCAAATCATTGCATATTAGTTTAAAAAGAGCATATAAATGGTTTCCTAAGTATGTCTTGTGATTGTTGTTTGATTTAGATTTTTGCTCAATCAACTGCGGAATCTTGTCACTTTCCGCAGCCAGAATCAGTTTCCGCAACCTTTTTGTTGAAGTCTATGTTACAGGTGTCTACTGGAGAATTCGGCCACATGGGAAAGCTACAAATGATGTGGACATGGAACGTGTCCCCTTGGTTCAGCCGAATCACTCACAGAAGCTCGTGGTCAAAGCCAGTCAACCGGTGGTCAACATTAGGTGTGCTAATACCTGGGGACTACCCATGAACCGAATCTAATAGCCACCCTCCTTGGATTTATTTCTCATGGCTACCATACTGCCAGATTTCAAATATGGTCATTTATGTGTCTGTCTACCAACGCAGATCTTAGGAATTAGTTATGTTTTTGCTGCTATAAATAAAGCATCCTCGTATGCGTATAGAGTAGCTTTGGATATGTAATCTTGATTGTTTTTACGAGCCATCGTGCTGTGACTTAGTCCTTATGTTATGACTGTATTTCAATATATGAGAAGACACTGCTCTTAAGTTCAAATCCGTGATTGATTTCTGATTGGCCAAGGTTGCAGAGGGCCCCTGCACACCAAGGTTCTGTAGTTACTGTATAGTTTCATGTTTTCTTCATTTACGCTCTTGATGCCATAGATGTTTCCTGTATATATTACATTGTTCATGGTATTCATGTTGTTTGCTATCCATAGTTTCTTTCATGCTTTCTAATGACTCTCAACTGATGAGTGTTTTCATTTCAGGTTCTAATAGATAGCCTGGGCAAGTACACATAGCTTTTTGATGACTAATGACATGATGGAATTATCTTGTTCTTCTGCTGATTTGTTTTCTTAGTTCTAATTCCAGCACTATTTATTTCTTTCAGTTTTTCTTTGTTCATTTACTTTTTTGCAAGATAGATATTAGACTATTCATGTCATTTTTAGTTACCTCCTATAGCCAGAGCGAGTCAAATGGTGATGGATTGAGTGTGAATGTATAGTTTGATACTAGTTTATTTACTTTTTCAAGTTAGTGATTAGATTACTCATATCATTTTCGGTTACCTCCTATAGCCAGAGCGAGTCGAATGGTGAGGTATTGAAGGATGAATGTGTAGTTTGATCTTAGTTTTATTTTATGCAATTTAGATATCAGATTACTCAATTTGTTTATGATTACCTCCTATAGCCAGAGCGAGTCGAGTGGTGAGGGGTCAGAAATGAGTTGATGTGATATGGTTTAGTTTACTTTGCTTATAGTTTTTGAATTGCTTTGAGTTCAGTTTTTCTTTTTATACAACAGCAAGGATACTGGGTTTCATAGTCACTAGTTCACTGTTTGGTTTAATTAGAATTTAGGTACATCTTTATTTTCTCTCAGTAATTGATTTCATCATTGCAAGTTTGAAAACCTTTTGAGCACTTTGAAGTTTGGAAATTATTTTAAAGGTCACCATTGCCTTGAACACTTTTATCCATACTTGATTCTTAGAATTACCATCTCACAATAGGAAATCAACAAGAAGATAAATCCAAAAACAAATCAAAAATAAAAAACGACAAAGAAATAAGAAAACGGTTATCTTGCATATATAGTGCACTTCACTTCAACAGTTTATGACTCCCAGATTGACAATTTATATAGCAATTTAGGACACACTAAATTGACTAAACAATACCTTAACCATTCCTTCGCATAGATTGATAAGCCTTTAGGGCTTATTGATGTACTTTCTCTTCCATCTCTTAGAACCCTCTTGAATGTATATGACTTTCCTTCACATAACCCTACCCAGTGGCTCAGGTACTTATGCGCCTTTTCTACTGTGTTATTGTATAATTTCTTGAATTATCTTAAGTGTTCACCAAATTTACCATGCAGTTAAGATTATCTTCTCGTACAAATATATCATTATTTGCGTTCATATAATAGATAGAAACATACACATTTGCACATCAAATTATAATTATAGCATAAACCGAGAACTTAACATAACATAATTACATGCGATACACAGAGGAAAAATACATAGTAATTTCAGAATACTTCTCTTTATTGATGGTTCGGATTCTCAATACAGACTCTATCTGCCCTGTGCACACAACTGCAGGGGTCCGTGCACTCAACTGCAGACTTCTATCCTAGGCCTTTGTGCACACAGCTGCATAGCCTCTTCCTATGCTAAGACCCTTGCTCTTAGCTCTTTACAGACTCATAAGTACTTCTACTTCACTTACCTCCCTCTTAGACTCCTCTAAGACCTCTTTTTTATACAATCCCATGGTTCGCAGACCAAGGGAAGATCTCTAAAACTGGCACAACCTATCTAGACTAAGGGCAAAAAACCCTTTTTGACTCTTGATATCTTCGCACTTCGTGACCAAAAAATGCGGAGACTTTACATTTCTTTATACAAACTTCAGGCCTTCTACCCCAAAACTTGGTTTTTTAACACCAAAATTGACCTCCAGGGGACCCATTCCCAATAATAAGTTTTAAAGAATCCTACATGTATGGATTATAGTGAATCATGTGACTCCTTGAGTATCTTAGATTTAAACTTGGAGTTTGAATTTAGATAGATTCTTCCTTTGTACCATAGAATGTCGTTCTTCCATTCAAATTTGGAGTTTTCTGGAAGGTTATTGATTATCGCATATATTTCTAGATCCTTATCATACTCTCTTCAAATCTCATTAAGCAATTCAGGAACAACAAATATGACTACAAGTAATGTTAGTTCTTCATCCTTCCTCTACATGGAATCTTCCACTACATTGTCTTTTCCCCTTTTATGTTGTATCTCCATGCCAAAGGAAACAAAATTTCCAATCCATTTTTGTTGTTCTTTGGAAAGTGTTTTTTGTTACAGGAGGTATTGGAGACTGTTATAGTTTGCTCAAAATGGAGAACTTACTTCCTAAAAGATACTGTCTCCACTTACCCAGTGCATGCATAATAGCAAGCATTTCCTTGTTGTAAGTGGACTTAAGACGTTCTCTTTTATTGAGTTTCATGCTTTCAAAATCTATTGGATGCACTTCTTGTATTAATACTGCGCCTATACTGAATCTGGAAGAATCACACTCAATGATAAATGGTTTAGAGAAATCTGGAGTTGCCAATACCAGGGAGTTAGACATAACTTCCTTCAACTCTTCAAAACACCTTCTTGCTTCCTCATTCCATTGAAATGAATTATTTTTTAAAAGGTTTGTTAGAGGTGCAGTTATATGTGCATAGTTTTTAATAAATCTTTGGTAATATCCTGTCAATCCTAAGAACCCTCTTAGATTGGATATATTAACTAGTTTGTCCATTCCTTTATAGCTTTGATTTTATTACAGTCCATTTTTACACCTTCATGATATATGATGTGTCTAATACATTCTATTTCTTCCTTTCCAAAGGTGCATTTGGATTTTTTTTTGTAGAACTGATGCTCTTTCAGTAGTGTAAGAACTTTATCTAGATGTTGTAGGTGCTCCTTCCAAGTTTTACTGTAAACTAAAATATCATCAAAGAATACTAATACAAACTTCCTAAGATATGGACGGAATAACTCATTCATAGTGGCTTGGAATGTTGCTGGTGCATTGGTTAACCCAAATGGAATTACTTTAAATTCATAGTGACCTTCATGTGTTCGGAATGCCATTTTTGGTATGTCTTCCAACCTAATGATGATTTGGTAATAGCCTGACCTTAAGTCCAATTTTGAGAAGTAATTTTTTTCTTCATGTAGTTCATCCAACATTTCGTCAATAAAGGGAATTTGGAATTCATTTTTAATCGTTATTTTGTTTAATCCTCTATAGTCAATGCACAACCTAAATTAACCATCCTTCTTCTTTACCAATACCACTGGAGCAACATATAGATTCTTACTTTTCAAAATGATCCCACACTTTAAAAGGTCTTGGATTAATCTCTCAATACTTGTCTTTTGGTGATGTGCATATTGATACGGCTTGATGTTGACGGGGTATGATCCTACTTTGACTTCTATTTTATGCTCAATTTCCCTATTAGGAGGCATTTTCATAGGTAGGTCTTGGAATACCTTTTCATGCTTCTGAATTAGATCTTGTATCTCTGGTGACTCTTCACAGATCATGTTTATAGATAACATTTCTAATTGATGACATTGTACTATATAAGTTGGTGCTCCTTTTTGAATTAGTTTCATCATCTGAGATGATGGTAGGAATTCAATTAACGAATTTAGGCTTCTATGATCCATATCAATTTTGAGAAGAATCTTCGGCAAAAAATCACACAGAGATATTTTAATCGACACGTTTCGACTAAAATCTCTATGTGATTTTTCGCCGAAGATTCTTCTAAAAAATGATGATAGGATTTAATTCTCTGGTGCTTGGAATCTGTATAAATTGTACCTCTGCCCTTCCCAGTTAAATCTTAAGAACTATACTTGATGGTTGGAAGAATAAGTGCCTAGGGTTCATAGCCATTGGATACCTAAGACTACATCTACTCCTCCTAATGGTATAATGAAGAACGGGGATTCTAAATTAAAGTCTTGTATCTGCAATTTTACCTTATGGCATTTCCCTACCTTTTCAATCTTCTTACCGTCAGCTACCATCACCTTCATGTTGGGTAAGGGAAATGAGAAAATTTTGAGTCTCTTTGCCACGGTTGCATCTAAGAAATTGTATGTGCTACTAAAGTCGATGAGAGCCACTACGTTGTTCTTCTTCATATGTCCTTTTAATTTTAGAGTCTAGGGTTGCGATGTACCTGTCATAGTTGATAGTGACACTTGCTAAATACTTCCGTCATCTAATTTCTGAGAGAATTCTGGGACATATTCTATTTCTTCTATGTCTGATTTATCATTGTTTGAATCATTAGTTGCTTCACAGTTATATAGGTTCTTTGATTCTTTTCCTTTAGCAAAATTATGTTTAGGGTCCCACTTCTCACCACAATGTTTTCATTTTCCTTAATTTATCATTTGAATTTATACGTTAGATTTTTCACCTTCATGACGATGTGGTGGAACATATCTTGTATTATCCATATCCACAGACTAGGGAATTCTTCGTCTTGAATATACTTTTTCGGGTTTTGACCACAATATTTATTCAAATTTCTTTTCAGCAGCTTTTTCCTTTTGTCTTGCTACTTCTATTGACATGATGTCATGAAGCTCAAGTTCTACTCGTAGACGAGTTTTAAGTCTGGAGATTTATGATTGAATTAGATGAGATTCTGATAACCCAGGTACTTGTGTTCCTAAGGTCTCCCATTCTCAAGTGTATTCATCCACATTTCCCTTTTGTCACAATTTGGTGAATGTCGAAAATAATTCTTCTTCTTTTACTCCTTGGAATATTTTAAAGAATGCGTCCTTAAATTTTCTCCAACTAATAGCGAGTGTCATCTTCTTCCACCACATATACTAATTATATGCTTCTCCTTCCATTTTCAAGGAAGCATGCCTAATATTTTCATCATCATTGTTGATGTCGTAAATATTGAAGTATTATTCTTCTTTATTTAGCCACAAAGCACTTCATTTTTCGTTACCATCAAATTTGGACAACTCGATTTTTTCCTTTTGTTGATACGTCACTAATGCTAGAGTGAAAAGAGGTATTGATTGGCGAATGAATTCCAGAGTTTCATATTTGAAAAAGTCATGTTACTATTTCCTTGATGGTGCGAGGATGATTTTTTTGGAGACTCCATTTTTTCATGAGAATCTACTGAATTTGTTGAATTTGATGAATTGTATTGTTGATTACCTCCATAATCTTGGAGTAGTTGTTCAGGTGTAACCTTCATCTTGTCACATAAAGTGCTCAACATTGACATTGTCTGACTATGGTTCATTTAGGATTTGTGGTATTTATGCTCGAGCTGTTGTTCTATCCGATTTGTCATCTCTTAAAGCTTATTGATATCTTCAGAATGTCGAATAACCCTACTCTCGAGATCGACTAATTTTTGGTTGAAATCATCAGAGTGGCTAGTAATCCTATTCTCCAGATCAATCAACTTTTTGTTGAAATCAACCATTGTCATTGACGACATTCAGTGGGTTTATGGGGGTGTATATTTGTCTTCCAGCTTTTAATTAATTTTTTTTTAAATAACTAAATTAAATTAATTAATTTAATTATATAACATATATATATATTCTTTATAAAATTTTATAACTATGTTTTGGGCATTATAAAACGGTGGCTGGATGGCCATGGTGTGGTAGACGGGAGTTAGAAACAAGGCAAAATGAATAAGAGAATGCGGTGGAAGGGTAGGGGCACAGGTGGACAGTAGTGAATATGTTGTGTTGACATGACTAACGTACATTATGCCAACAAGGGGAACTAACCCGATTGCAAGCCCCAATTAGACTTGCTTTAGCTTAGATTGGCTAGCTTCGACGGGTTTTAAGGGACCCCGTAAACCGCTGGAACATGTCGAAATATTGCTTCTGGGAGGAAGACTTCAATTAAATCAACAAAAATGAAACAACCAACCTCTATGTATTAAATCCTATCTATACTACTTCTAACTGCTCTAATCTAGTCCTAGCTACTCTAATCTATCCTGCAAGAGCATGATACAGAGGTTTAAACATCATGCATAGATTCAAATCCAAATGAATCAATCACTGAATTCACAGCTCGAAAAGATTGTATTAAAGCTCAATTGCAATCCAATCACTCATATAGGAATCCACATTCTTCTATGGAATTAAAATTGCAACTCATGTTTAATTTAGTTTCAAATCAGAGACCATTCACAAGTTAACCATGAAACTGAATCACATTCAATTTAACAAGACTAATAGTGAATTGTAAGTCATCAATATGCATAAATATAAATCACATTTGCATTCATGCCAGTAACAACACTTTGATCCAAAACAATACAATGAATCTGAAACTAATGGCTCCTTCTTCCCCCAAAAACAGTCCTCCTTATTCAGAATGAAGCAACATTGTTTTTCACGAAAATCAAAAGCCATCTTCCCTCTTCAGAGGTAATATTTATGCTTAAATCCTCTCACTCTCAGTCTTCCCTTCCTCTTCGCCTTCCCTCTCCTTCCTTCATTATGCCAATCAGAAGGAACAGGTGAAAACAATCGGTATCACTGTTGACACGTAAAGGGCGTTTCTTGTCTTTAGGGTGCTTCATTTCTTGGGCACTGAATGGTTATTGATTAAAGAGGATGACTATGTTTCCTATTCATGATGTGATCTAGAGCAGTTTTGTTTTTGGAACACACAAGCTACACTTGGAAACCAACTAAAAATCTCAAAGGCTGACTCTTTCGATATAGCACCTTTGCATATAAGGGTTTTTAGGATCCACTTGTGCATTTGTTAATCTTGGCCTGCAGAAACAAGAGACACCTGTCACACTTATGAAAATACAACAAAAATGCTTTAAAACATAAGTATTACCTCTGTTGAACATTTATCACACTAAACACAAAATGATCGGCCCCTGATTTCTAGCTTTAAGCATAGATTAAGCTTAGCAAGCCGACTCGGTTTATACTGAAAAATGACGCAAAACACACAGCCAAATCCAATTGGGGACCTAAAAATTTATGTGCTAGGCTTTGTAATCATCAGCAGGTCTAGGAGGTTGTGGTGTGCTATATGCGTACGTACCAAATCTTGCCGATAGCGATAAGCGATTGATCCTGGACCCGAAACATGTATATACTGCAGCTAATAAACCATTGGGTTCGGAGTATAGGGGAGTGACACACATATATAAAAGCCCTGGGACCCCACCTATCACGATATGCGATATGGGAGGTGGATTTGAAAACACATATACATGAGGTTCATAAATCCCTTCAGGTCTGCAATGTTACCATTCCCTTTAGAGAACCTTGATTTTAATGTTTCATCACAAAACACATGGATAAATGGGAAAATCCGCGTATGTCCATTGGGGTGGATTTGAAAATTAATATTCCCAGCTTTATAATCATTGGCAGGTCTGGCTTCTGCCTCTTGGCTAATTTCATGACCTCGAGATCTGCTGATATGCGATGAATGATTGAGAACCATACTCGATAATGTATATAGTGCAGTTCATAGTGCCGTCAGGTTCGAAGGCTAAGGGCATGCCATATATATGTATGGACCTTGGACTTTGGCTGATTGCGATATGCGATGGGGCCTCAGAGCCAACACACACACATATATATATATATATATATATATATATATATATATATATATATATATATATATATATATATATATATATATATATTCAATAGGCTCGCCAGGTCCGCCGTGTACGATTTTCTTTGAAAAGCCTTGACCTTAACATTTTTCACAAGACACAAGATTATATGGGAAAATCCGTGCCCAGCCGTAAGGCTGGACTTGAAATAATACATGCGGGAGTTCATAATCATCGGCGGGTCTAGAAGACAATGGAGCGCCTTATATAAAAGCCCAGGATCTTGCCGATAGTGATAAGCGATGCGGCTTCAGACCTGAAAATACATATATATCACATTTGAAAGGTTCAGTGGGTCCATCATATCGCTACATGTATTGTGCATGAGGCCTGGGCTCTGCCGATATGCTATAAGCAATGAGGCTTCAAACCCAAAATATATGCATTTGGGTTAATAAAACCTATCAGGTTCAGAAGCCATGAATACATTGTGTTAATTGCAATAGGCCCCAAAAAGGGATTTATGGATGCTTTGAGCATTTCTGCTTATGAAAGGCCACAATGGGAATAATGATGAGATGGGGGTTTTTGCGAAGTTGAGTGTGCAAATGGCCATAGTAAGGGTAGGGATGATTATATGTGCTAGTATAAATGTGCCATGAATGATTATAATGATTGAGGAAAACCTTGATGAAAGATGTGAATGAAAGGCAAGACTAGGTCATGAATGAACCATGTGACAGGGACTTATTCAAGGGGATTTTGGCCATTTAGAAATTGAACATTTGACTTGGCAATGTATTAAAGTCTCTGGGATAAAACGGATCATTCAGAGAGGTGGAAGATTAAACTTCTAGGGGGACCCATTCCAAATTGCTACCAGGGCAAGTTTTTATACGGTGGTTGTTGTGGCCACAATAAATGGCGAACCATTGGGTGAACCAGTTATCTCTATTTCCAAATAAACCTTGGATCAATAACACATCAGGGTATTAAGGTATACTTGAAATGCAAACGATATAGATGGACGGGCATGGGTTCCACTTCAACATTACTTGCTTCAGATGGGATAAAGACAAATAGCTTCCACTGACTGATAGTGTTTTGACTGGCATTCTCCAGTGGTCATTTTATGAGGTTTATTGACCTTCCTTTACCTGTTTCCCACTTTCAAAAATCCTCTTGGGGTTGTCACTGGTCTGTCCAAACCTGTTTAGGTGTATACCTCAGCTCTTTATTGCTTGTCAAACTTGATGTATACATGTTTATCTTGCACTTTATATGGGAATTTTAGTTCTATATTTTCACTGGTTGAGTGGGGCACAGTCATGGATCATGCCATATGTAAACTTCTTAAGCAAGGTTTGGCTTGTTGTTTCAACTAGTACTCTAAGCCCAGCAAAAGTCCTTACTTTGACCAGCTTCCCAAACAACCTGCCCTTCCATATGGCACAAGGACTTGACATTTCATTTCCTTTTAGATAAGTCCTTCCAGTTTCAGGCACAAGGACTAGAGCACAATTGGATTCTCCACAGGGTATATGACAGTGAGCTTAGCCCATGAAAGGAGGTTTACTTGTGAGTAACAGGTATTGGACAATTTAGTGTGGTGGATGGGACCAATGGAGAATGACTGTAAACCTTATAGGAAAGTATATGCTAGGTCTGAGTGGGATTTATTCAAATGCAACATCCCTCCATGCCAATCGAGATGTAGTTACACATTCTTTTTTTATAAAGATGCCCCTACATGCTCCAAATATTCAAGTTATCAAAAAACCTTGCCCAGCTCTTGACAGATGCCAATGAGTGGCTTGGTTTGAATTTTGCAGCTGATTTTCAAGTTCTCATGGGCTGATTGAAAGTTTATTTGATTGCAAGGTAATGATGGATTTAGGATCAGTAGGCTAATGAGTAGGTTAATAAGGTTTGTAAAAGTCAAAGGCAAGGAATGAAAGCAACCTGAAGATGTTTGAGAGGTGAAAACAAGGCTGGAGGACAGAAATCAAATGACTAAAAAAGGCTGAAATTGAAAATAGGAAGAAAATGAACTCGCATAAAAACAAGAAAGGGAAAGACAGAAATGTAACTAAACTAACAACAAAAATTGAAAATGGATTCTAACCTACTTAGGAAGTAACCACCATTTGGTGGCTACTAGAAGTGTCTCTTGAGATGCTGGCCATTAATAGGGAGTTTTTCAGTTTCTCCCTGTAAGGTTTTCAATCTGCAAATTCCATGACCGACTTTTTCCACAACTTGCAATGGGCTAATCCATGAGTGTTGTAATTTTGTGTGCTTACTTGTTGGCTCACTTATGAGAGATGAAAAGTAAATAAATTTCTTGATGAAAGATATCACCTTGTCTTCACTTCTGTTTATAAGTTTGCTCAGCTCCCTTTTGTTAATGGCTGCATTTCTGAGTGTTCTCTCGCAATGCAAGAACTCACGGATTTGATTATCACCTTCGAGCACCTACCAATTTGAGATGTTATCAGTTACAGATGATCTGAAAATCAATTTAACATGAAATTTATTCTTGTTTAATCTAAGATTAGGCAAAAGTTTCACAGCCATCAGATCGGCATCATGGTTATACTTTCGAGGTATGTATGTGACATTGAAAGAATCCAAATTGCCAATTAAACTCCATACCTCATGTTGGTACCTCACCAGGTGTGGAAAACCGTAGTGTATCTTTTTCTTTAATTGGTTCACCGTTATTTGTGGGTCATCAAAAACTCTGAGATTTTTTATATTCCTTTCAATGGCTCTTCTCAGGGCTTTCAGCAAGCCTTCATGTTATGATGTGTTACTGGTGTGCGTGCATTCCAACCAGCTGGCCAACAGGGATTGGTTCCCTAGTGGGCCAATGAAAATGCTCCCAGCACCTGCACTTTCAAGACAATTAGAGTCATCAAAGTGAAGTGTCCCAAAAATAAACTCTAATGTTACGCTAA
Source organism: Pinus taeda (assembly GCA_000404065.3). NCBI lineage: Eukaryota > Viridiplantae > Streptophyta > Pinopsida > Pinales > Pinaceae > Pinus > Pinus taeda. The sequence continues at coordinate 32,922 of APFE030121997.1, read as the reverse complement.
AAGAACTACTTCCTATGAAATTAGTCCTATCATCTACTATAATACAAGGTAATTCATCAGTTGGATTATGGGGGTGTTTAATTATTTCTTCCAACTGGGTGTTTGTCAAAGCCTCCTTGACTATTTTTGCATGGCACTCCCCGAAATAGGTTTTCGTGGCATAAACATCGGCACTGTAATTCCCAAGGATAGAGTTATAGAACATTACAGGTTCATTGGGGTTGTTTGGTTCCATTACCATGTACTTCATGTATCTTTCTCGATCCATTCTCAGCATATCACTTTTTCCCCTTTGAGGCAATAGAAGATGGGACCAATCAGTTCAGAAATATCCATTTAGATTTGATGACCAGTCCCTACTAAGCAACATCCCATAAGCCTCAGGTATATCCACTACCACTATATCAATGACTTGAGTGTATTGAGGCTTGGTAGCCATCCGAATCAACACATATTTCAGCTCCCCAATAACTCTCACATTCATTCTGTCCAACTGCATAATTCAAGTTTTAGTTTTATCGAGTATTGCCTAAAGTCTCTTAGCAACAGCGTAAGGAATAACAATGGATGAGGCACTAGAGTCTACCAAGCAATTATGCACATTCAAGTTGAAGATTTTGAATGTGATAAGGAAGGGTGGAGTCATAGATTTTGATTTCCTCCCTATCATTGCTGCATTCACATCTTGGGGCTTTTGATTCATTTTAGACAACGTGAACTCCATAGCTGATGGTATTTGGGCTGCGCTAGTCGTACTAACAGGTTTGGACATTGGCTTCTTGGTTTGGGTGCTTGAGGTGGTGGGGGTTTTGCAGTTTCGCTCATTCATAGCTTTCAGTAGCAAATCTCTTTTCTGCGTTAATTTTAGCAAGTCAAAATATGTGATATTAGCCCTAGACTTCTTGAGATCATTCACAATATTGTATTCAATGTTATAAATAGGATATGGCAGAGTAAACATACCTGTTTTTCCATTCATAGATGGGAGTTTACCATCTTGAGTAGCCAATATTGTAGTGGGAGATGCGTTTTCTTTCTCTGGGTGACTTGCAACAGGGGCATTCTTGGATTGACCGCCAAGTCTACTATTGTAGAGTTTAGGCTTCTGTGATCCATATCAATTTTATGAGAAATTTTTCGCGCGAAAATCATGTGAGGAACCATTTGTCGACGCGTTTCGAACCAACTAGTGTGGTTCATCGTCAGGACAAGTTGAAGAAACAGATCCAACCTAGCATTTAAATAGTCTGAGCAGAGTCTCCAATGACTAGATTAACGACTAATTTTGACTAAAGGACATAGGTCAAATTACTATTTATTAATTTAATAATATTATAATTTAATATTATTATTATTATAATATTATAATATAATTATAATTATATATAATATAATTATTATTATATTATTATTAATTTAATTTATAATATTATATATGAAAATAAGTTAAATTAGGTAAAAATATATAAACAAATTCATGGTTAGTTTAAAATTAATTTATTAATTATAAATATATATAAATATCTTTAACTAAAATAAAATAACATTAGGTTGTTAATGATAAAAGAATAGAATAATTAATGGTTATACATATTATTATTATTTATTATGGAAATAAGTTAAATTGAATAAATAAAATAACTAAGGCTAGATAGAAAAGTAATTTTTTAATTATTCAATTAATAATTATATTATATATATATATATATATATATATATATATATATATATATAAATTGTTATATTAAGATTAATTGGTAAAGATAAAGTCAGGATAAATATAAATTTTATTTTTAATTTTTATTTTATGGTTAGTTGAAAATAATATTTTTAAATTAAAAATATTATTTTCAAGGGCTGCGTTAGTCGTACTAACAGGTTTGGACATTGGCTTCTTGGTTTGGATGCTTGAGGTGGTGGGGGTTTTGCAGTTTCGCTCATTCATAGCTTTCAGTAGCAAATCTCTTTTCTGTTTTAATTTTAGCAAGTCAAAATATGTGATATTAGCCCTAGACTTCTTGAGATCATCCACAATATTGTAATCAATGTTATAAATAGGATATGGCAGAGTAAACATACCTGTTTTTCCATTCATAGATGGGAGTTTACCATCTTGAGTAGCCATTATTGTAGTGGGAGATGCGTTTTCTTTCTCTGGGTGACTTGCAACAGGGGCATTCTTGGATTGACCACCAAGTCTACTATTGTAGAGTTTAGGCTTCTGTGATCCATATCAAGTGTATGAGAAATTTTTCGACGAAAATCACGTGAGGAACCATTTGTCGACGCGTTTCGAACCAACTAGTGTGGTTCATCGTTAGGACAAGTTGAAGAAACAGATCCAACCTAGCATTTAAATAGTCTGAGCAGAGTCTCCAACGGCTAGATTAACGACTAATTTTGACTAAAAGACATAGGTCAAATTACTATTTATTAATTATAATAATATTATTAATTTAATATTATTATTAAGTTAATATATTAATTAATAATAATATAATAATATAATAATATATTATTATTCATTATTATTATTAATTTATAATATTATTATATGAAAATAAGTAAATTAGGTAAAATATATAAACAAATTCATGGTTAGTTTAAAATTAAATTTATTAATTATAAATATATATAAATATCTTTAACTAAATTAAAATAACATTAGGTTGTTAATGATAAAAGAATAGAATAATTTAATGGTTATACATATTATTATTATTTATTATGGAAATAAGTTAAATGAATAATAAGAATAAACTAAGGGTAGATAGAAAAGTAATTTATTTATTATTCAATTAATTAATTATTATATATATATATATATATATATATATATATATATTAATCTAGGTTATTTAAGATAAAGGTTAGGATAAAAATATATAAATTTTTATTTTTTTATTTTATGGTTAGTTGAAAATAATAATAATAATAATGATAACAACAACAACAACAACAACACTAACACGAAAACGGTGAGTGATTGGACGGAGGCGAACGAAGCTAGGGTTCTGAGAATGCCTACAACGGCGGGGCCTCTGAACGCAGATCACCCACACTAACAGCGGCAGTGCTGCAGTCACGGGTCACAGATCTATAGGCTTTGGCAGACGGGCACTATGAACACCCCTCCGGGGGTAGGAGGAGCAATTCCTCCAACCAACGATAACCAGCGAGGGCAAATCGAGGGCACTGCAGGGGAACAGACACACAATGAAGGAAATGCAAGGGAAAAGCAGCAGGAGCAGGCTGAACAAGTACAGCCAGACAAACCGAAAGTGAGCTCATCCACATGCAAGCCAGTAGCTGCCCACAGGCCAGAAGTGGAGCTACCCAGTCACCGCATCAATGCTAGAATCCAATACATGAGAGATCATGCTCTCATGGGTAAATTTATTGGATTTTGGCCAAATGAGAAGGCCTTAAGTACCTGGATTAATGTAAAATGGCATCCAAAGGGACAAATAACCCTGCATCTAGGGCCGAAAGGTTTTTTTACCGCAGTCTTCAACTATTTGGAAGATTGGAATAGAGTCTTTGATGGGGGGCCGTATTTCTTCAACTCAGCCGGGCTATTTCTCAAAGAATGGGTCGCACGATTTAACTCGGATAAGGAAGATCTAAGTTGCGCACTGGTTTGGATCAGGCTGTATTCGCTGCCACGAGAATACTGGGAAGAGGAGTCTCTCAAAGCAATAGGCAAAGTCTTGGGCGAATTCGTCAAGGTAGCTGAAGAAACAAGGACAATACGGTATACCTCATATGCACGGATCTGCGTCTATATGGACCTGAAACAACCCCTGCCGGATACGGTAAGACTCTTTCATGAAGATTCAGAATGGATCCAATTAATTGATTATGAGCATGTTCCATTCAGATGTAGGAAATGTCATGCTCTAGGACACCTTTATAGAGATTGCCCTTTAAACAGTAAACCTCCAGGTCAAGACAACCAGGAAAACCAATCCTCAGACGGATTCATTAAGGTGCCAACTAGAAGAAGAGGAAATAAAAAATCTTCAGCCCCTATCAAGTTATCTCCAGGGGATCAATCAAAACACTCCACTAGTAACAGCTTTGAAGTTTTAGCCAATGAAGAGTCGCAGGACCTGGAGATCTTAAACTCCAATAAAAAAGGTTCCATTCTGGAGAAGACTGAAGGATCCCATTCGAAAGCAGGAGAAAAGAAGGTGGTACAAGAGAGCAACAACATCAAACCTGTTTCAAAAACCTGGAGCATCCCTGAAATGGAAATAGATGGCACGGATCCTAGTATAGGAAAAGACACTGAAGGAGATGAAAGAAATCAAGAACCTCAATTCATGGAGGAGGATACTGAACCAATAGACAATGGCGAGCTTGACATTTTGGGTCTGGAACAGGCATGCAAAATAGGCAATTTCGACAAAATTCCGGACAGACAAGTGGACAATCTAGTGGCGGTTCTCAACAGGGCTCAAAAGAAATATTCATTAGGGGTTCAAATAGGCAGCCAATGGGATGGGAAGTTCATCACCAAAGACAGTAAAAAACGAGGATGGAAGACCACATTAGAAGGAACCATCAAGATTGGAGAAGTCTTGGTAGAATCAGGCAGATATGCCAAGCTAACCAAGTATTTTAACACCAACCCCAAACCCTCCCAGTGAAGTTGATGTCGTGGAATATCAAAGGGCTCAATAGCCCAAGGAAAGGACGACTATTAAAAAACATGCTAAAGGAGGAAAAACCCACAATTCTATTTTTGCAGGAAACTAAATGTAACTCGACAGTTTTGGAAAAAATTGCAGCAAAGGTCTGGCCTAGAGGCTTGGTAACAGTTGTTGATGCTCAAGGAGCGTCTGGAGGACTTGTAGTGCTCTGGGACGCGTGAACCATACAACTAAAGAACATACATGCAAACAAAAATTTCATACATGCCATCTTTCACATAATTGGCACCAATATTACTGGTCACATGACAAATGTATATTTTCCTCAAGAAACTCAGCACAAGATTGAAATCTTGGATACCATTACGCAACTCAATACAGACAGGGCACATCCATTATGGATATCTAGGGGAGATTACAATATGATCACAAGCATGGAGGAAAAAAAGGGAGGACGATGTAGCATAAACAGAGATGGCTCCATATTAAAAGACTTCATTCAGAATAATTGGCTAATAGATCTTCCCTCAAACAATGGTGTATACACCTGGAACAATAAAAGGGCCGATCCAATGCAAATAGCCTCACGACTTGATCAATTCTTGATTTCGGACAATGTTGTTCATCTCGGAGGAGAATTCATAGCATCAATCCTTCCTTACCCTGGCTCTGATCACTGGCCAATAGCCCTCCACTGGAATCGTCCTGGAAGCAACATCAGGAGACCATTCAGGTTTGAGGCTTTTTGGCTTTCACATCCGGACTTTTATGAATTCGTTAAAGCATCCTGGCTAAAATTTAATCCAACGGATGGCACTAAAATGTCAATTTTCCAAAGGAAGCTGAAATATCTCAAGGGGGAAATTAAAAGATGGAATATTTCTGTCTTCGGCAATATCTTCAAAGCTAAGGACTGCCTCAATCAAGACATGAAAAATATTCAGCAAAGATTGATAGCTGAAGGACGTTCTGAAGAGCTCTCTCAGAAGGAGCAGCACATAGAAAAGCAAATTCTTGAGAGAGACTTACAGGAGGAGACTCTTTGAAGGCAAAAATCTCGAGTTAGATGGTTAAAGGAGGGTGAAAAAAATACAAAATTCTTCCACAAAACTACTGTGCACAGAAGAATGAGCAATCAAATCTCCCATATCAATAATGATCAAGGAAGTAAAATTGAAACACATGAAGGTATCGAACAGGAATTTCTCAAATACTTCAAGAAGATGAATCAAGAACCTAATATAGACAGAACAGAGGCTATTGATAACATCACCTGAAATATTCCTAACCTAATCACAGAAGATCACAATCTTCTCCTTCTCAAACCAATTAGTCTTCAAGAGGTTGAGAATGCAGTGCATCAACTGAAAGCCGGGAAAGCGCCAGGTCCAGATGGATTTACCTCAAACTTCTTTCAGCACTTCTGGGATCTTGTCAAATGGGAAGTCTGGCAAGTTGTGGAAGAATCCCGCACGTTAAGATGGATGTTTCCAGGTATGAACGCAACTTTCATTGCACTAATACCCAAAGCAGAGGAGTCTTATACTCCAGATAAATACAGACCGATTGCTTTATGCAACATCATCTACAAAATCGTATCCAAGGTTATAGCTTCCAGATTGAAGCCTCTGCTTCCACTTATTATATCTCCAGAACAATCTGGATATGTAGAAGGTAGACAAATCACGGATGGGATTATTTTAACCCATGAAATAATCCACTCCCTGAAGCAATCAAAAAAACCAGGTATGCTTCTCAAAATTGACTTATCTAAAGCTTTTGATAGTATCAGCTGGGATTATATGTAAAAAATTCTAAAGGCCTTTGGTTTTGCCCCTTCCTAGATCAGATGGGTCAGCAGTCTTGTGTCATCCTCATTCTTTTCTATTCTTATTAATGGAATCCCATCAACCACTTTCCGCCCCTCCAAGGGTATCAGACAAGGTGACACTCTTTCACCCTTTCTTTTTGTCATTCTAGCAGAGGGTCTGGGTCGCAACATTAAAGCAGCTATCCTCTCTCATAGCCTCCGAGGTCTATCCTTCCACCATATCCCCGCCTTTTCTCACCAACAATTCGTTGATGACAACATGCTATTTGGCCATCCTTCTGTTCAAGAAGCCCGAACCTTCAAGTCAATTCTCTCTAACTTCTCGGAAGCCTCGGGAGCTCTCATCAATAAAGTCAAATCTGAAATTTTCTTCTTCAATATGCCTCCTACCACGCAACGAGCTATTGCCCACATCCTAGGCTTCACCATTGCTTCTCTTCTGTCTAAATATTTGGGGGCTCCTTTATTTGCTTTGGCTCTTAAGCATTCCTCTTGGAGCTGCCTCTTAGAAAAACTTGAAGCCAAGCTTTTCCTGTGGACTCATAGAGTGCTTAACATGTCTAGTAGATTGGTTCTAATTAAATCGGTTCTTCAATCCATGCCTACTTATCTTTTCTCTATTCTGGCGGCGCCTAAGTGGGTTCTTAAGGCAATTAAACAGCTTCAGTGCAATTTCTTATGGGGAAGCTCGGGTCCAAACAGGAAATGGGTGCTAGTCAAATGGGAGAAAGCATGTCTTCCAAAAAAGGCTGGAGGCATTGGGCTGAGAGACCCAGAACACAGCAATATGGTCATGGGAGCCAAAATCTGGTGGAGATGGCTCTCAAACCCAAGCACACCCGGGGCATCTCTATGGACAACGAAATATGCAGGTAATGTACCCACAGAAGAACGAATTAGAATGTTAGAGGTGAGCAAAGGATCAGTTATCTGGAACTCAGCTAATCTTCATCGACATCTAATTCAAAAGCATAGCTTTTGGGATGTGAAGAATGGTAATACAGCAAGGTTTTGGGAAGACTCATGGCAGCAGCTACCAAATCTCAGAGACAACACCCCGGGGCTCCTAAACCAAGATATAAACCCCTTCGCTAAGGTTAGTCAATTTTGGGAAGATCACAATGGACAAGAACACAGGAAATGGAAAGAGGTCTGCCACATCTTATCACACAGTCCAGCGCAATCTCATCTTACACTTTCATCAGAACTTCAATATAGGCAAATACTCTGTTCAGAAGACATGGACATTCTTAGATGGGGGTACGAGGAAAAAGGCATTTTCACTGCACAAGAAGCTTACAAACTCATCATCAAAGATAGGGTAGTTAAAGATAAGTTATGGACTAATATTTGGAACTCCGCAATATGGTCGAAGGTCTCTACCTTTTTATGGCTGTTGTCTCACAACAGAATTTTAACCTGGGACAATCTAAGGAAAAGGAACTTCGCGAGGCCATCCATCTGCCCCAACTGTAAACAAGAAGAGGAAACAGTATTACATCTCATGCAAACCTGTCAGGTCGGAAGGAAATTATGGGAAAAGATTACATTTAGGTGTCAAAAAGAAGGTAGAGTGCATGGGGATATTACAGGCACCCTTCACACCTGGAGCCAAGAGCCATATCAAAGTAAACTTTTAAATACACTATGGCAACTCATCCCATGTCTTTTAATGTGGAATATCTGGAAGGAGAGAAACAGAAGGATCTTTAAAGATCAATCAATGTCGATTGAGCAGATATGGACAGGATTGCATAATAACCTTAGAGAAACTCTATCTGTCAAAGAATGGTCTAAGGAGGATTTCCCATCAGACCCGCAGGAACAAGCTCTCTGGAACAATTGGTAGATTCAATTAAATTAGACGCTCTCAACCAAGAATAACATTCCTAAGCATCAGACGCCTGCAGCTATATGGAACCCACTACCAATCAATGTGTTTCAACTTAACTTTGACGGTGCTTCAAGAGGCAATCCCGGGAAAATGGGATATGGTGGAGCCATACGTGATTACCAAGGTACCCCTCTCATAATTTTTTATGGCTCAATCGGATGGAACACCAACAATGCAGCTGAACTAGAAGGATTATGGAGAGGTCTTAATCTGGCACAAGAACGCGGTTTCTTTCCTCTTATTGTGGAAGGAGACTCCCAAGTCATCATCACCATGGCCTCAAAACTTCTGCAAGGATCCCCTGTTCACAAAGTTAGTAGTAGCTGGAGACTGGCTCCTCGCCTGGATCTTCTCAATCAATGGATTTCTATTCACCAAGCAATTTCCTTCAAACACATCAGAAGAGAAGGGAACAAGTTGGCAGACTTTCTAGCTAATTTGGGAGTGGACAGTGGAAAAGATTTCTTTGAGGGCTTGCTACCCAACACAGTTTCAAAAAGCCAGCTCTCAACATTCCGAGAAATTGTCAACAATGATATGCAATCGAAAGAAGGCTCACACCCGGATGCGGGTGACTTACACATGTCTGAATGTTGAGTTATGAAAGGGAGGCAGCTGGCATCTGGACCAACGTTTTGAAGTGGTTCGCAACGGGTGAAACTAAGGAATTAAACGCTTTGAGTACTGGCGGTCTGCAACGAATTAATCGCAGGATGGAGGCTATCAATTCAGGCATAAATGATATGGAATGAGGTGGATTAGGAACAGAGTTTGGTTGCAGTCTATTCATTCCTTGGTGCTCCAGAGCGGCAAAAGGAATATGGCAGCCCCCCTGGGTCAGGTATGTGGATTCGGTTATGTTTGAGCCGGAAGAAATTTGGTCCATAACGCTGGGTCTCTGCGTCTATGTCTAGTCCAGGATTTTGGCTTCGTCTGTTAATGTTTGGTGTAATGGTTTCGATTCTCTGGTCCGCACCTTGTTAGCGCAGACGGTCTCTTCTGGTAGTGATTGGGTTTCATGGGTTGGCTATTCAGTCGATTGCCTGCTCTGTTTGAGGGCTGTTTGGTCCTGGAACCCAAGGCAATTAGCCTGCAATTGGCCTCCCCACATCTACCCTCAGTATCTCAGTTTGCTAAGCCAGAAAGTTTTCTTGACAATGCCTTGCCAACGAGGTACCCCCAGACGCGGCAGCAATTCAGGGTCCAGGGGTGGTTCTCGCAGTAGAGGAGGTTCTGTTCTGCAATGTGTAAATCCTTTGGCCTCTGTTTCGCCCCCCTCTTCACCCTTTGATAATTCTGGCTCGTCTTTGGCCTCTGTTCCGCCCCCCTCTCCGCCCTCTGATAGTTCTGGCCCGTCTCTGAATAGCTCATTCCACTCTGCGCGTTTTCAGTTCAGAAGTCAGCTTAACAAGCCGCTTATTTCAGCCATTGTGACCGTGCTTTTCGAGGAGGAAGAGGAGCAGGTCAGTTCAGATGAACCATCCATAGAACCGTCGCACTCCCACGCTCCCAATGATAGTCATGGTAGCCCATCGGGGGCTGTACTCAATGCCTCTGAAAGGATGAGCACAGAAGGACAGCCCCCTTCTGCTCAGGAGCCCATAATCGAATGCGAGCCGGCGCGCTTCACTGGAAACATTCTCAATCTTGTTCTCCCGCCAGGCCGAAGCACGATGGAAGCAGAGGATAATGTAATGGTGACCTGGGTAAATCAAACGAGCGCAAAGGATTCCGGATCTCCTCCGCAGGACTAAATTCGCCATGACTTCAATTGCTCTTCAGGAAGATAAGCTTTTTGGTTGTTTTATGTATGAATTTTCCTATTTTGTATGGTCCCTTCCATCTATACTTAGTCTCCAGGTTTTTTTGGTTTTAAATGGATATGTCAGAACAACATTTTTGTAATGGTCATTAGACAGAACAGCATTTTTGTATTGGTCATTAGACAGAACAGTATTTTTGTAAAAGCCAGGCAGCAAGATACCTGCAATAGTTTTTTTGACAGAGGGAAGGCTACAACCCCCTCAGAGGTTCAAACCTCTTTGTAAATATTTTTCCTTTTTATTTTAATAGAATAGTCTTTACCAAGAAAAAATAAAAAAAAATATAATAATAATAATAATATAATAATAATAAATAAAGTTTGGTTATAAAATATAAATAAATAATAATCCTAAAAATACTTATTGTTTCAAAATTACTTATTAATATAAATATATATTTCATTTAGGTTTAAAAAAAAAATAATAATATTAATTAAATTAATAATTAAATAAAAAAAAACTACTTTAAATAAATAATTATAAATATAATAAATAATATAAGAGAAAAAGAAAGATAGATAAATAAATAAGTAAATTATACATAATACGAGCCCTAAAAAGCAAGGAGGGGGGGCGGGGCGAACAAACGACTAAGAAGAGAGTGCTGGAATCCAGCACCTACTGACCTTCCAGCCATCCTCTCGATTGAGATTGCTCGGCCTCTTTTCAATCTCAAGAGCTTCCCTAAATTTCCGATGATGGAAGTGGGAAATCTTAGCAATAACACGAGCCTCCTCAATGCAAACATGATGATTGGTTTTTTCCACATGCTCAACTAAAGCAGAAGTCTACTATTCTTGACAGGAACTCTTGGAGTAGATGCTTTCACAGGGTGAAAATCTTGCTTTTTTCGGTCTAAGGGTTTTGTCATATCTGGGAATGGCCCTTTACTTCGCGTGTGGATTTCATTAGCATAGATTTTTGTAATGTTATCTCCTTCATCATCATTCTCATCACTATGGAAATCCCACAGCACATTAATCTGGGTTTCCTCCTCCGAGGGTTCTTCTACTTGGTATCCTTCCTCGTCTTCTTATTCTGGTTCGAGCTCCAATACAGGTTCTTATTTGTTAAGGAGCGATCCAATAAGAGCCAACTCTTATGTGTTTAAATCCCCTTCATTAGGTGGAGTAGGCAATGCAAGATGGCCATGACCACCCTCTATTTTCTTATGATAGAAAGGCTTGAAGGGTATTCTGTTGTTATAGTCTCCTCCATTACCACTAGTACTCTCTCCATGGTTCCTTTTCATATCAATGACTGTGTTCATAAGTTTCTTAATGATTTGATCCAACCATTTCACATACATGGTTTCCTTTTCTTTAGTTTCAGCCCCTTTGTTATCATTTCCATTATTCTTGTTGGATGTTTGAGAGGCTTTCCTTTCTCCCATTGTAGGGTGGCATGCTATGAGGTTGATCATTTCATTTTCAACTTTCACCACTTCATTGATAGAACCTTGTAAGGTTTGCAAATTACTCCTTATAACCCACATCTTTGTAGGGACAGAGAGAGCAGAGATATAGAATTCCATTAGCACCTCTTCAGTAGGTCTAGCAGTGGTTGGGATCTTGTTGAACAAGGTGTTGAACTGGATGTTAAAATCCTTAACCTTCTCCTCGGTTTCTGTTTTCAGATGGGATAGTTCTAAAACTAAGGCTGTAGGTGTTTTGTAATCACCAAACTTGTCTAAAAAGGCCTATTGAAAAGCATCCCATGAGGTAATCGACCCTATTCTCAAACTAAAATACCATGTGGAGGTTGCACCAATCAAAGTAAAAGAGAATAGGAAACACACCACATCTTCATCGGCAACCCCCAACCTATGCAAGGCTATGAAGAAAGAGCAAATATGGTTATCAGTGGTATCTCCCTGCTCAGGGTCGAAATTAGGTAACACTCTTCCTGTATTTTTGGGTAAGGGATGCTACTACGCAGGTACCGCTACAACATCCTATGCAAGTTAGGGACGTAGTGCTCCTGGAGGATGTGGGGGTTTATTCCCACCTAGAGGGGGAACGTTGGCCATATTATGGGCAGGGAAGTTTTGGTCAGAGGCTTCTCCGCTAGGATTCTCAAAATCAAGTGAGGAATTACCTTTAGAAGGGGAATCCTCAAGAATTTCTTCCCAAGGGGTGTCAATACTCTGCAAGGATTCTTAGCACAATGTCTTTGAGATAAGTGGTTGATGATGTATCTTCGCTTAGGGTAAAGATCCTTGGCTTTCTCTTAGTTGTTGGAGGTAAGGAGTGAAAGATGGGAAGTTGAGAGAGGGAATGAGCATAAGCCTGAGTAAGTGCTTTGGTAGGCTGTTCCTGAGTGATAGGATATTCCCACAGTCTCTCTTCCTTGGGTGACCTGAAAAAAGGACTTAGAGGGGTCTCTGTTTCTTCAAGATGAGGCTCTTTCAAATGTGTGGCAAGATCTCTCCGACCTTTATGATCCATACATTAATCCTTTTGAATCCATGTGTGGCACTTATAGATGGAATCTTGAAAATATCGAAAGGGCAGTTCAGGCCCTCCTTCTAGTGCCAATTTGTTGACATGGCTAATGTACACTATGCCAACAAGGGGAATTAACCCAATCGCAAGCCCCAATTATACTTGCTTTCATTTGGATTAGCTAGCTCTGACAGGTTTTAAGGGACCCCGTAAACCATTGGAGCATGTCGAAATATTGGTTCCGGGAGGAGACTTCAATTAAATCAACAAAAGTGAAACAAATAACCTCTATGTACTAAATCCTATCTATACTGCTTCTAACTACTCTAATCTAGTCTTAGCTACTCTAATCTATCTTGCAAGAGCATTATACAGAGGTTTAAACATCATATATATGTTCAGTAGGAGCATGATAAAGAAGGTTAAATTTCATGCGTAGATTCAAGTCCAAATGAATCAATTACTGAACTCACAACTATACAAGATTGTATTAAAACTAAATTGCAGTCCAATCACTCATATAGGAATCCACATTCTTTTATGGAATTAAAACTGCAACTGATGTTTAATTTAGTTTCAAATCGGAGACCATTCACAAGTTAACCATGAAACTGAATCACATTCAATTTAACAAGACTAATAGTGAACTATAAGTCATCAATATGCATAAATATAAATCACATTTACATTCATTCCAGTAACAACACTCTGATCCAAAACAATACAATGAGTCTAAAACTAATGGCTCCTTCCTCTACGAAAAACATTCCTCCTTATTCACAATAAAGAAACATTGTTCTTCACGAAAACCAAAAGCCAACTCCCCTCTTCGAAGGTAATATTTATGCTAAAAGCCTCTCTCTCTCGGTCTTCCCCACCTCTTTGCCTTCCCTCTCCTTCCTTCATTATGCCAATCAGAAGGAACAAATGAAAATAGTCGGCGTCACTGTTGACACGTAAAGGGTTTTCTTGTCATTAGGGCGCTTTATTTCTTGGGCACTGAATGGTTATTGATTAAAGAGGATGACTGTGTGTCCTGTTCATGATGCGATATGGAGTGGTTTCATCTTTGGAACATGCAAGCTAAACTTGGAAACCAACTAAAAATGTCAAAGGCCAGCTCTTTTGACAAAGCACCTCTGCATACAAGAGTTTTTAGAATCCACTTGTGCATTTGTTAATCCTGGCCTGCAGAAATAATAGACACCAGTCACGCTTATGAAAATACAACAAAAATGATTTAAAACATAAGTATTGCCTCTATTGAATGTTTATGACATTAAAAGAAAAATAATCGGCCCCTGATTTCTAGCTTTATGCATAGATTAAGCTTAGCAAGCTGACTCGATTTATATTGAAAACTGCCACAAAACACACAACCGAATCCAAATTGTAGACCTGAAAATTTATGTGCTCAGCTTTGTAGTCATCGCTAGCTCCAGGAGATGTGGTGTGCTATATGTGTATGTACCAGATCTTGCTAATAGCAATAAGCGATTGATCCCAGACCTGAAACATGTATATACTGCGGCTAATAAACCATCGAGTCCAGAGTATAGGGGAGCGCCACATATATAAAAGCCCCGGGACCCCACCGATCATGATATGCGATATGGGAGGTGGACCCGAAAACACATATACGTTAGGTTCATAAATCCCTTTGGGTCTGCAATGTTACCATTCCCTTTGGAAAACCTTGATTTTAGTGTTTCATCGCAAAACACATGGATAAATGGGAAAACCTGTGTATGGCCGTTGGGGCAGATTTGAAAATTAATATGCATAGCTTTATAATCTATGGCGGGTCTGACTTCCACCTCTCTGCTAACTGCATGACCCCAGGATCCGCTGCTATGTGATGAGTGATTGAGAACCAGACCCGATAATGTATATAGTGTAGTTCATAGTGTTGTCGGGTCCGGAGGCCATGGGCATGCCATATATATGTATGGACCTTGGAATTTGGTCGATTGCAATACACAATGGGGCCTCAGACTTGACATATATATATATATGTATGTCATATTCGATAGGCTCGTCGGGTCCGCCGTGTACTATTTTCTTTGAAAAGCCTCGACCTTAACATTTTTCGTAAGACACAATACTATACGAGAAAAACTGCGCTCGACCATAAGGCTGGACTTGAAATAATACATGCCCGAGTTCATAATCATCTATAGGTATGGAAGACAGTGGAGCGCCTTATATAAAAGCCCAGGTTCTCATTGATAGCAATAAGCGATGGGGCTTCGAACCCGAAAATACATATATATCACATTTGAAACGTTCGATGGGTCCGTCATATCACTGCATGTATTACGCATGAGGCCCGAGCTCTGCTGATATGAGATGCGCGATGGGGCTTCGAACCCGAAATATATGCATTTGGGTTAATAAAGCTTGTCGGGTCCAGAAGCCATGAATACATTGTGTTAATTGCGATAGGCCCCAAAAAGGGATTTATGCATGCTTTGAGCATTTCTGCTTATAAAAGGCCACAACGAGAATAATGATGAGATGGGAGTTTTTGTGATGTTGAGTGCGCAAACGACCATAGTAAGGGTAGGGGAAATTATATGTGCAAGTATAAATGTGCCATGAATGATTGTGATGATTGAGAAAAATCCCAATGAAAGATGTGAATGAAAGGCAAGACTGGGTCATGAATGAACCATCCGACAGGGACTTATTCAAGGGGATTTTGGCCATTTAGAAATTGAAGATTTGACTTGGCAATGAGTTAAAGTCTCTGGGATAAAAGGGATCATTTAGAGAGGTGGAAGATTAAACTTCTAGGGGGACCCATTCAAAATTGTTACCAGGGTAAGTTTTAATAGGGTGGTGGTTGTGGCCAGAACACGGTCGCAGACACATCGATTGGCAGAGATATTAGAAGGATGCATGGGGACGACGACTGGTCAGGTGCAGCAGTAATATATAGTGTAGTGGCACAATCAGATGACGGAAGAGTAAGATGCATGAGCATAACAGTGGATTCAAAATGTGGGGGCACAACAAATGACAACTGTGTATGCACATGGGTGGTGTTTCAATAGACAATGGATAAGCCACAGATTACAATATGTTGCTGGATGGAAAATGGAGAGAACGAACACTGTGTAGCCAAAAGATGGAAATGGCTCCAATACCAGATGAAACAGATAAAATTATCAATTGACAACCATGATATATATATTTTATTAATAATTGAATAGATGATTTTTACATTTTGTGGGAGTCCCCTGGCTATATATTGTGTTTGGTGCCTCTTGGTGAATGGGCATGATATTTGATCATATCCTTTGTTGAATAACTTATGAACTAACTAATTTTTTATATAACATCACACCCATAGGGGGTGAAATCATCCATATAAATTTCCACAGAGTCATGGACTAGCTCTACAAAGATGCTCAGGAATTCCCTTTGAAAAGTGGCAGGGGCATTGCATAACCCAAAAGGAAGGACACTATAAGAAAAGGTACCCCAAGGATAGGTGAAGGTGGTTTTATCTTAGTCCTCTGGGCTAATCTGGATCGATTGTAACCACTAAATAAATCCAGGAAAGAGAAGAACTTATTTCTTTCCAGACCATCTAATACTTGGTCAATGAAGGATAGAGGGAAATGGTCCTTTTTGGTGGCTTTGTTTAGATCTCTGTAGTCCACACATATCCTCCACTTCCCATTTTTGTTTGGAACTAGAACCAGAGGAGATACCCACTCACCATCTGAGATGGGGTAAATGAATCCTACATCCAACAACTTCTGTAGTTATTCTTGGACTATATCCTTGAGGGCTGAGTTCATTCTCCTCCAACGCTGGTGCACTAGCTTGCAGCCTTCCTTGATGTAAATGTGGTGAGTACACACCAGAGGGTGCACTCCCTTCATCTCCTTGTAAATCCAAGAAAAGGAATCCAGATTCTTTCTTAGCATGTCACATAAATCCTCTTCCTAATTTTCAAAGAGAGAGGGGTTGATTTTCAATTGTCTTTCTAGGCCAAATTCTATCATCTTGACATGAGTAGGAATTGAGTCAGCTAGGCACAAATCAGTCCAAGGGTTGTCTTCAACTTTCTTCACTAACTCCTCAAGGGACATGATGTTGGGGGGCTAATTCTGGAGGATTTGCTCAATCAGGCATCTAGGTTATATATTGGGGAAGAGTAGACTTCATCTTCATCCTCCTCTTATAACCATAAAGGTAAGTCATGCTCCAAAGATGGTTAAGCAGGAGGGTACAAGACCAATTGTTTGGAAAAATGCCCATTTTAAATGGTCATATTCCCAACCCTGCAACTTATGTAAGCATCAATAATGTCTAACCATGGACTTCCAAGGATGAGAGGATAACCATTGAACTTGGTCTTAGGTTGGAGAACTAAGAAGTCAATAGGGTATTCCTAGGAATCAATGGAGACCATCACATTCTCAACAACTCCCTCGAGAGCTACTGTGGACTTGTTTGCAAGCTGCAAGACTATTGTGGTCTTTCTTAATGATCCTTAGAGATTCAGTTTAATCATAGTTTCCTTGGTCATCACATTGATACCATCCCCAAGATCAATCAAGGTATGGGGGAAAATGATACCATCGATGTGCACATCTACAACAAGACTTCCAGGATCTAGATACTTTGGAAAATCACCTGCCCCAACATTAAGTTAGACAGTTGTCTAATGACATTAGTGGTAGGGTTGTCTTTCTTTCAACTCCCGGGATATTTGCAAAATTTCTCCTTGATTAGCTTCTTGTAGATGGGGTCATCCTTGAGAATTTCAAGGAGTGGTATTTTAACACACAAGTTTTTCAATTCATCCAAAAGTTTAGTCTCTTCTGGGGTGTGCTAGATAGGATAGGTTAGTCTCTCAGAAAAGGAGGTGGATTCACTTGAGGGACACTCTCCTCATTTTCCTCTTCAAGCTCCTCAAGTAGAGATGGAGGTTGATTATCTGGAATCACTTTTCTAGACCTGAGGTTGATTTCTTGAATTTCCAGAGCATAGGAAGGGTAAGATGCTTCCCCATTGTAGAACTGTTGTGCCTGTCTATTGTTCAAGTTCAGATTTGGTTGAGAGGGCATCTGAGGTTGCCTAGGTGGATGGGTGAAGGAGTTGCGGTTGAGATGGAGGTGGACACAGTAAGGCTAGATATTGGTTGTATAGGGGTCTCCACCCCTAGGATGGTGCATTCCATTGAGGTTGTGGAGGAGTACATGGCTGAAATGGTTGGTTGGTAGGTTGGGAATGGTATTGAGGTTAAAAAGACCAGGGAGAAGGTGTGGACCATGAAGGATGAGTAGGAGGGCACCAAGGGGGAATGGATGCATTTTGGTTAGGGTTGTAATATGAATAGGATGCCCCTTGCTAGTATGGACAAGGTCCTTGAGGTCTCCTTTGGTTGATATAATAGAATTGTTCAGTCACCCCTTCAGTTCCTTAATACACAACTTTCAATCTAGGTAGAGAAGGTCACTTGTTTGTGGAGTGGTTCTCCTCACAAATCGAGAAAATATCTATAAGATTCAATGGGCATTCATTCATAGGGTGCCCTCTAGTGTATTTAGGGCAAAAAAAGGCTAAGGCTCTTTCTGCTTCCTCCTGCTTCTTCTTGATCTGCATGGTCTCCATTTGTAGAGCAAGGGTATGTAAAATTTACTCTTGCGGTCTTCCAACATGTTCCCAATTTCACTTTTTATGGATGTGTTGGAGGATGATGAATTGGCCAAAGCTTGACTAGCCCTACCCTTCTTTATGTCTACCCTAGAAATATTTTTGAAAACTGTCTTTATACCATCATAGGGTAACCAATAGATGTCCCCTCCTGAAAATAGGTTTAAGGTTTCTAGGAGATCTTTCGCAATCCCTCTAAGAAGGACTAGCTTAAGTGATTCAGGATCAAGGGTGCACCCAACCCTTTTGTAGCTGAGTTGGAACATTTCCTCATAATCTTCCAAAGATTCATCATGTCCCAAGGTCATTCTAAAAATTTCCTCTTTGGTATCTTTGGACCTGCAATAGTCCTTATAGTTATTGTTGAAGGCTTGTTGCATTTGAGCCTAGGTGGTGATGTTGTCCTAGGTAACCTATGAGCCAGCACAAGGCTACATCTTTGAGGGTGGATGGGAACAGTTTCAATTTCTGGTCATCAAAGATGTATTTATAAGTTCTACATATAACAACAAACTCTAACAAAAAGGTATCCAGGTCCTTTGAGGTCAAGCCATGGAAGTGAGGAAGGGCAGAGGGGCTTATGTTTTTCATCCTAACATCTCCATTAATTTCTTTGATGGGGAAAACACCCTCAACTCTTATTTCGACTCCTTCTTTGTCTTCAATCCCATTTCTATTTTCATCCATGGTGTAAGTTGGTGGAATGGTCTCTTCTTCTTCCCCTATAGGCTCTTAAAATATCTATGGTTTTTCGCCTAATGGGTCCTCTAGTTCACAACCACTAAAGAAGAGGGAAGGTTGGCTATTAGATGCGATGGGGGTATTTGGATTTTTTTTTTCCGCGTTGTCTCTACTCCTACGGGGCATGAAAGGAGTTTGTTTTTTTCAGGGTTTTTTTAGAATTACTTGCAAAACAGAGAGAAAGCAAAGATTTGCAACTATTTTCTGAATTGAATTACTGGCCGAATTGGAAAGAAAGCAAAAGTTGCATTATTTTCTGAATGGAACTACTTGAAGAATTGGAAAGAAAGAAATGATTTCAACTATTTACTGAATGGAAGAAAAAAAACAACAAAAGAAAGAAAAAATAACATTTACTTAGACACCTCCTCAGAAATGGTGTGAAAAAGTGATGAGCACTAGTATTACATGAAGAATGCTGCACCTCCTGGGGCTACCAACTTTACTTCATCAACTTGGGGCTCGTACAAACTTGGAGGTGATAGTGATGTATACAGAGTATATGTAATGGTCTACTCTTATCACTTTTCAATTGGGGTGATATACCACTAGGGTTTTTTCAAACCAATTTTCTATTGAATAGAAGGAGTTTGACTACCAATTGGAAAAGGGAAAATTATTCTTAATGCAAAAAGGTAATGCTGCCTCCTCTAGGGAATGAAAGTGTTGAATTGAAAGGTGCTATAAAGTGACATGAAATCATCTAGCTAAGAATCTACACATTTTGCTTGCAAAAGAGACCTAACTTAACCATGTATATAACATCTAGTTATCTAGACTAACTGAGCATGGAATTTTATCTAAGAACTACTGTGACTACTGCATTCATGTGGTAACTTAGAATCTGTAGAAAAATCCTTTTTGGATATTTATTTTTATGAATGAAAATGCCAATTAACCAATTTTTTTTTTTGGTAGGGGAGATAGGTATGGGAGAAAAGGTCTGGAATAATTTCAAGGGTATGGAAGCCAAGCAGAGGCCTAACCTAAGCTCAGATGACAAATTTTTCATTTGGGCTTAAAAAAGGCTCCTACAGGGTTTCCTGTAGTACTACAAGATGTCCTAGTTCTACCACAAGATGCCATGTTTTACTATAGGAAACAAGAATAAAGCTTATAAGGAGGTATTAAAGGTAGAATGAAGTGTGGGAAAGTTGTCCAATGGGGAAATAAGGCATGGAGGAGGTGCACACTACCCAAGGCTCAGTCAAATCCTTCAACCTGGTTGGATTTGCTCTAGGAAAATGTCCACTTTTCTTACAAAACAAGAATTTGGATTAGGGTTTGGTGGAATTTGGTAGCGTAGGTGAAGAAGACTTAATTGAGGTGAATGAGATGAGGTCTTGCTATAGATTAGAATCTCCTGCAACAACATATGCTCTTTTCTTCATTTATGCATAATTTCATTTATACATGGAAAAGATAAGTTGAATGTAGGAAAAAGAAAGTTATTACTAGCTAATGGCTAATTTTATGAATGGAAGTGCTTCTAAACCATATAAAACTCAAGAGATCAAAATCACAATTGCATATAATTCTAATAAATTTAGAGACAATGATCTATTCAACAAGAAACCCTAGGGTATAAAGTAATCAAACAATAAATCTATTTTTGGGATGTGTGAACGGAACCCTCAAATCATGATCCCATAAGGGAGATGAGGTAAAGGACACTATCCCAAGATTTTCTAAAGTGTTTACTATGACTATGGTGCCACTGATCTATCTATCCACAAATGGAATCAAACTAAGTAATGATCCAAATACTTGCAAATTAAACAAAACCAAAATCACTTCAGTAGCTAACTATGAATGTAATCTAAGCATACATGTACAAAAAAAGGAACCTCTACTGCTAGGGTTGGGTCCTAAACCAAGAGCTTCATCCCTATGAGTCAACTTAGTGTTGGATCAAGGGATTGCTTTTCATTTTCATTAAAATATCAAAAATACATAAGGGTTATCTGTCACAATGTCTTAGCTCATAAATGCCTCTTGGCTACAACAAAAGAGAAGTCCAATCCTAATGAGGCTCTAGGCATTCTTATTTATACCACTGAAGCTACCAACAAATTTCTTAAATTGGCTTGGCTCCCAACTCGAGATCAACTTGTCTTCAACTTTCACTGGATTCACTTGCAATGACCTCGATGGCTTGGCTGCCAATGATCTTAGTGGTTCGGCTACTTGTAACTCCTAGATGATGAGATCTGGTTGAGGCATCTTCGAGTGAGTGAGGAGTTAAGGAAGGATATCTAATCTCCTAAAATCCCTGTTTCTTGCCAACTTCTATTTCCTACACTTAAATTAGACAATGTCGCTCTAAATCCTGCAATTAATGCACATTAGGCCACATGACATAACATCTCATCTTTACCCTTCTCACTAAGACAAATATAACAAAACATGTAAAGAAATGTGAGAAAAGTTGATTTTAATAAGCTGGAGAGTGGCATTAAGGTCCATATAATTTACTTATTAATGAGTCTCATCATCACCCCCTACTGAAAGTGTTGCTCATCCTCTGAGCAACTTAATCTATGTCCATGTCTTTCATTTATCTTGTGGCCTCTCTGGCATTCCAGGCTTCTATTGATGTATTCTCCTCTTGTGGATAAAATCTTGCGTGCTTCTATATTTCCTCCCACTGATCTCTTTCTTCATGTTCCTTTCTTCCTTCTAACATACCAAAGAGAAATGGCGGACCAAGTTTCAAGCAAATCTAGTTGATTTTGAGTCTCTATAGTGCCTTCTTATACAGTGGGGTCCTCTCTAGTGCATCCCTCATTCTTTCAATGGCATAATACTCCCTGATATTTAGGTTGTATGGTAAGGTGCCCCATCTCCTTTTTCATGCTTTTTGGCTTTCATCCCCTAGCAATATCAAGGTGTCCTCAAAATGAGTGATTGCTTGCTCTTGTGTAGCTAGGTATCTTGGTGCAAGTTGGGGATCATTGGCGATGACGTTGTGGGTGATAATGACAACCATGGAATTGATCTGTTATGCTCTGATGTAAAGGGGATATTTTTCTTATCTTTCCAATACTCTCTTTACTTCCTTAGCCCTGGCCTCCTCCTGACTCATCCATGATGCCAAGGCCATTAGTTGTAAGTCCCATAGCTTTGGATTGGGGTCCTACACATTCAAGTCTGTTAAGACCAAGTTATGTAAGTAGAATTCAGATGTCTTAGCCCTGTCCTCTAGGGTGATTTGGTTACAGAGTTCAATGAACTGCCTATATTCTTGGGAAGGCATATTCTATCATTGTGTTAGGGTTTTTATCTCAAATTTCAGCCATTGATATTTTAGGTACAAGGCATATGATTTTGCTGGCATCCTGCACTAGAGTGCCTCCATAGAAAGGCTTGCCATAGTGGCCAATTGGCTCTCTTTTTCCTCTACCTGCCTCCTCAACCATGCGTTCTCAGCCTCTACTTGATATTTCATCACTATTTCCCTATCTCTTATCTCACTCAACTCTCTACACATCTCTAGCAGCTTCCCTTCCATACGGCCCACATCCTCTACATTCTTTGATTTAGCAATTTTCATTTAGTGATGTGTCCTTGCTCTCTCCATTTCAAGCTCAAATAATAGAGGGATGGAAAATTTTTGTGGTATTACTCTACCTTCCTCAATCAATCTGTAATAGGCACTGAGATTGGGCTGTGGGTTAGGTTCCTACATCTCTTCGGATTCTCCCTTTACTATCTTTGGAGTATTTGTCTCCCCTTGTACTTGCGTTGTTGCTTCCTTTCATTTCCTAAACTATGTTATAATTCTGAGTAGCTCAAGCATGAGGGTTGAATATCAATTTATGGATAATGCCATTGGGAGGCTTAATCTTCAATTTAGTATGTATGACATTTGGAGTAGGACCTGATGGAGATGCATTTGAACTGGTAGGTTGATCAGTAGTCTGACCATTCAAAGGATTCACATTACCATAGTATTTATTTGGGGTGGCCACCATAACATCATGTTTTGGATTAGTAGAGGAAAGAATTAAAACCGAATTAGAGGAAGTAGGATCCTGGAAATCCATATTGGCCTCCTGATTCGGAAACTATTCTAACAACATAGCGGGGTAGCAGAAGATTTAAGGAATTGATTCACCTCTACATGGTGTGGAAAATCGCGAGTAAAATGCACCTCATTACAAATCAAACATGGGTAATGAGGTTCCTGCTTTTCTTTAGAAAATGTATTGTTTTGTTTATCCCCCAAAGGGTTATCTTTCTTCTTCTTACTTTTTCCTTTCTTCTTACTTCCTAGCTACTAATATTTTCCTTTGGATGATTGAATGACATTGATATCAAAAGTAGAAGTCGTAGGAGTGGAAGGAGGGATTTGATCAGTTACAGTTAGAGTTGAACCACATGGTTTACTTTTCAACTACTAGATGGCAGAACCAATCATGTAATCAATGAAATTTTATTCTTTACTAGAATTTTGAGGAACAATATCGAAATGTCACAGAGGGTTTGGTATCTTATTATAGAGCATGCCAGATTGGGTATAGATGGGATCCTAATACTAGGCACGAGAACTTACCTTCTATTCGGTCATGACTCTGCCTTTGGCATTGTCTTCTATGATATATGTAAATAAATAATTATTGAACCATTCAACTAACAATTGTTCAAGAACAAAAGTATTAACCAAACTTCGATGACGTCACTACTCATGAATGTGATCAAAGATGTGAGTGACATTAAATTGTTTGAAATTGGTTAAAATTTTAGGTCCAGTCTCATATCTGATGGGTAACTGGAAATGTGTTAGGAATGTGGTTTCCAAGGTCCTAAAGTTATCTAATGAAGTTTGAGGTAATTTAGTATACCATTTTTCTTCCATATTGGTGAGTGTACACTGGAAAATATGTAAATGAATAGAGTCATCATTGAGGGAATTCGAAGAACACCATAAATGATAATTCATCACATCCATGGATGGGTCTTATCAAAGATTTCCATTGAATTTAGGAATATCAATGGGAAATTTCTTAGGAATAACTGAACACCAAGGAGAATAGGAAATAGGATTATTGGTGAGCCTGGTCAAATCTGGAAATTCAAGAGTTGCTACAAATGGAAACTGCTTGTTGAGGTTTGGTGGCGAATATGTTAGATAAGATGGGCTAACCTAAGAAACAAGTAGTTGTGTCTTGGGATAGGGAGGATTTTTATAACCAGTATACACATAACCTTGCTACTCAAAACCTGAATACCTTGATATAGTTGATATTGTTTCCTTGTGGGATTTTTCATCATCACAACATAATGCTGGTTAGGTTGTACCTATGCTATACCATATACATTATGACCCATTTGAGTTTGAGGGATGGCCTATCCAAATTGTTGTTATTATAAGTTACCTTGAAAAGGCTGGGTATACATGGCTTGAGATGTGCCAGATACCAACAAAATAGGATGAGTTAGAGGTATAGCCTGTAAGGGTTGATCACATTCACTTGAGCTTGAAAAGGTTAAGATATAAGTTGTTGAACATGCATTTGAGATGTAGGTGGATTAGGTTGAGAAACTAAAGATGAATCCATAACCGAACCAGGTTGGCATTGTAGGTTTCTAAACATTAGCAACCATTCCAAAATGTAGAGGACTCATTTGGGGTTGAGCACTAATGTGAGGAGATGGAAATATCCTTGCAATAGGTTTCCCCACTACCAAAAGAGGAGAATAATAAGGAGTTAATTGACGCCGAAGAGGAGGGTTCCTAATAAGAGGTGGATTGGGTTGTTGTAGGTGTCCATACCCAATAAAATAAGGACCTGTCTACTATTGAACTAAAGGTGGATGGAGAAAGAGGAGAACATTGTGTAGAACTCATCAAAGAAGTGCTAGTTGCAATTGCAGATTTAGATTACATGGGAGAGGTCCATGGATTAGATGTTGCACCAAATAAGGTACCAGACAAAGATTGGTAATTAGGTAGGATGGACAAGCGACCATACAAATGTGTTTTTGGTGACATTACAAAAATGGATGAGGTTGTAACCTGGGTTGTCTTAGTCATGGTAGTAGATATAGGTTGAGAAACCATAAAAGATTTATTTATGGTTAAATATCCCAAAAAAAAATTCCGAGGGAAACTCAAAGATGAGTTGAAAGGAAAGTAACTAGAAAAAGGAGGCTAAGATGGAGTATGAGGAGAAGGAAAACAATGGGCCTGATAAAAATTAGCCCCTACTCAAATAGGAGAGGATGGTTGAGGCTCTTCCTATGGAATCTCTATGATACTCATAAAGTGGTTCATCATCTTGTCCAAGATATATAGTTTGGGGTTGGGTTTGTGACAAAGGAAGATAAGATGAGGGTCCTGAAGTAATAGGTGTAGATAACTTACGTACCTCGGGTTGTATAACCTTAGGATGCATTGTATTTGATTCAATATAGTTAGGTTCAATAACCTCATGTAATGAAATTTTTAGGTGCTTTGGTAACAACTATGTCAGATTCACCAACCAATGGAGAGGTAAGCTTAGGTTCCATACTCACAGTAAAATATGATTATGGTGGATCTACCTCAGATGAAGGACAAAAAGTAATAACTCCTAAAGTACTAGATTCAATAGTATACATCTTCTTATGCTTGTGACAATGGCCAAGAGTTTCCTTTGGTGGAAGAGGAGGATTTTTTTTCATTCTACAGCAACGATGAAGGGTAGAGTGTTCTTCCACATTGGATTAATTATTTTAACAACTAACACAAACAATAAACTAAAGAGGGTAAACTAGGCATAAAGTTTTACCAAGCAACTCTGAACTGCAATATAAAACCTTGGAGAACCAAAGATTTAGGTATGGGTAGATAATCTCCCTGAATGATGTGTTTTGTTTATCACAATTTACAAGGCCATTGACTCAGTTACCTAAGGTGAGGATAGAAACCTATGGTGGACTTCCAAAATATACTCAATGGTTCATGGAAGTGTAGTTTGTGTTAGTGTTGTTTAATGCATAACCATATGATGAGAGAGTTCTGTTGTGCCCTACAACAACCCCCCATTTCATATCATTACTATTCCAAAACCATAATATGAAATGGATCCCTTTCTTAATTTTTTGTTTTTAAATTGGTATCAATTAAAGTTCTATTTCAAAAAGGCCCAAAGAAATAAAAGAAAACATTACTAAAAGGCCTTTTCAATAAAACCAATCAAAAACCTCAACGTAAAACGATTTATCTTTATCATTGCGATAAAGAGATCGCAAGATTGCATATCGCAATGACAAAGAGAACACAACTTAGGGACATCTTTATTTCCGCCGATGCGAAATCGCTATCGGATATCGGCAAAGCATAAAGTAACACAATTAAGAACCCCATGCCCTGATGCGATGCGATAATCGGCAATCGGCAATCGGCGATAATGCTTAAACGCAAATAAGCTCCCTCTTGCCCCGATGTGATGCGACATCGCTATCGGCGATCGGCGACTCACCATGACCACATTCTAAATTGCCCTACTCGCTACTCCCGACGCGATGCGATATCACTATCGGCGATCGGGGATTCCAAATGGAACCAAAGCAATGACTTAGGATTTTCCCAACACTCGATTGCAAAAAGGGCAAAAGCGCAGTTTTCAAAGTAAAAATCATAAAGGCAGTTTAATACGATTTATTCGTAATTAAGGCAATATCTTTTGAAAAGCCGCTCATCCGCGTTCAACCGCCAAATCGCCCAAGACATGCTTCAAATAAATCATTCGGCCATTAACCAAAGCGACTGGTATTAATGAGATTGACAGGCCTTAACGGCCATTTAATGAAAACAGCAAGCTTGCGATCTATTCACAGATTTGATCCGAAAGCTGTCTTAAGTCAATCGATCACCATGAATGCATCAAGATATATATATACCTCAGTCTATTCAATTCATGTTATTGTTGCCTGTATTACGCCTATCTTTCGCTCTGTGCAGGATTCTTCCACAGAGATAGATTTGAGTGGAATGGGAAAGAAGTCCAAAAAGACTACAATGCCTACTGCTTCACCAGCCGCAGGGCAGTCTGTTGTTGATTCATGCAGTAAAAAGAAAGGGCTTATATCAAATACTACGTGCCTGGGACTTACCAAAGCCACTTGGCAAGGAACTTATAATTTGATTGAAGCCGAAGAGCCGAAGGTGACCGGGATACAAGTCTCATGCGATAGTACCAGCAAATCTGAGGCCAATCTAAAAGACTTGGCCAATTCCTTTCTTCACAGAATAGCGGCCGGGAGAAAATTCTCCCATATACGGATGTGGTAAGGTGGGCAATCCAAGAGATCCCAATTACCGACAGAATTTTTAGGACTGCAGATGGGAGGATTTTCGGTTCTTTTCGAGCCGCAGATCTAAGGCAAATGTATCACCTACCGGCAGAAGAGAAAAAGTATAACACGGCATTTCTGGAGAAGTTCCGAGCAGAAAACAAGACCGAGTCTAAACCAATTCGAGGCTGGAGACAAAATCCAGCAAAGCACAAGCATGAATCCTCGGGTAAGTACTCAGTCGACTCTCTATGTTCTCCTTACTGCTATGCTGGAATTATGTTGTGTAGGCTATGGGGATTACATGACTCCACCAATTTTACCATAGAAATGGTCCCCTTAATGGAGGCGGCATGAAGTGGTGAGATTATGGATTGGGTGGATATATTATCCGATAAGTTAGCCAAGGCCATTCTTAGTTTTAGATTTAACTCTCGCGTCACAGAGAGGTTCATTCCGCCATTTTATTACAGTGCCTATGTGTTGGATGTCTTATGTTTTAATTCTGAGTTTCTTGTGCTCGGATGGAGGTGGACATCGCAAGACCCCACACCCATCCACATATATCATCAAAAGTTGTGGAAGACCAACTATAAACACCATCTATATCAAATCTGCAACGGTTTCATGTTGCCAATTTATTACTCCATTTTTAATAAGCCTGCCCCGAAGATTTCTGAACAAGCAGGGGTAGATTTAACCACAGTAGCAAGTTGGTTCGGAGAAGAGAAATTCACCTACATTAGAGTTTTTGGCAGTCAGGCCAGGCCCCATGTGCTTCCACTATACATCCCTGATAAGTTACTTGCCAGGG
>APFE030121994.1:0-32872 GCA_000404065.3 Pinus taeda | reverse complement strand
AGAGTGGTTGGAGATGGCCAATCCCGAATGACTTGGATCTTGGTTGGATCCACATGCACCCCCTGTTCATCAATAATGTATCCCAGATACTGAACCTGGGTCATGCCAAAAGTGCATTTCTCCAAATTGGCACATAACTTCTGTTTCTGCAGTGTTTGGAGAACCTGTCGGATGTGGTGGAGGTGTTCTTCCCAACTCTGGCTGAAGATTAGGATGCCATCTAAGTATACCACTACAAACGAGTTGGTGAATGGCCGCAAGATGTCATCCATTAGCCTCATGAAGGTTTCAGGAGCATTCATCAATCCAAAAAGCATAACCAACCATTCGAAAAGGCCCTCCTTGGCTTTGAAGGTAGTCTTCCACACATCGGAGGGTTCGATTGGTACCTGGTGATATCCTGACTTCAAATAGATCTTGCTGAAATGTTTCCCCCCTTTAGTTGGTCCAGGTGGTCATCAATCCATGGGATTGGGTACCTATTATGGATAGTGATCTTGTTCAGCGCCCGATAGTCAATACAGAGTCTCTAAGTCCCATCCTTCTTCTGTACCAACACGATTGGTCTCCCACAGGGCAATGAACTTGGACGGATGTGACCTTTTTGCAGCAACTCCTGAATCTACCTCTTGATTTCATCGTTCTCTAGAATGGAGCACCGATAGATTGGTTCATTGGGCAGCGATGCACTTGGGATGAGATCAATGGAGTGCTCGACTTGACAGTGTAGAGGAACCCCTGCGAGGGAAGTGAAGATGTCCTCGTACTCCTCCATGACCTTGTCCATCTGTAGTTGTCGTGCGGAGGGGCCCTGTTTGGAGGTCGTGGCCATCCTTTTCTTCTTTTCTTAAGGGTATATCATCATGAAAACAAATTTCCCGGTTTTGGAAATGAGCTTACTGCATTGTTTTGTAGTAACCAAAGAGATGGAAGTAGGTGGTGCTACCTCTGGTATCTTGTACAACTTATTTCCCAAAGTAACAATAACAAGATGGGGCCTTGATTCATACACAGCGTGTCGCTTCCACTAGTATGGTTGTCCTAATAATACATCACAAACTTCAAGGGGAGCAATGTCACACAATACCTCATCCGTGAAGGGCTTGATGTTGTATGGAAGGTGACACTGTTGGCTCATGCAAAGATCCCATCCTTGGTGAAGCCGCCCGATGGTGTATGGTTGTGGATGTGTTGTGGTTAGTAAGCCTAGCCACTTCATGACCTATACCAAAATGAGGTTCTTTTAGCTCCCACTGTCGATAATGAACTATAGTGGGGAGCCCTTTACCCACATCTGGGAGTGGAAGAGACACTCCTCCTCTGGATCTTCGGGTTCCTCCTTTTGGATCTTTGTGGTGGCAACGGTGGCGTTGGGCTCCACATCGATAATCTGCTTCCCTTTGTCATTCCCCTTATCGGGTTCTGACTTAGAGTCAGAACATGCATTTGATTTTGAAACCTTTAGCTCAGCCACCAGTGACTTCTTGGCTCGACACTCACTTATGTTGTGAG
This sequence comes from Pinus taeda, assembly GCA_000404065.3. NCBI lineage: Eukaryota > Viridiplantae > Streptophyta > Pinopsida > Pinales > Pinaceae > Pinus > Pinus taeda. The sequence continues at coordinate 31,360 of APFE030121994.1, read as the reverse complement.
TGGAGCTCTTGTGGAACTCACACCACTTTCCTGTGTCCTTTTTTGGCTTTGTGGTGTTGTTCTTTGCTTGCAGCTTTGGTAGGTTGTATTGGGCCGCCCCACCTTGGCTTTTTCCTTTGTTCTGTGGTTTGGGGGCACCTTTCCCTTTTCGAATTCACAGATCCAAGGTCTCGCTTCTTCTGTTTAAAATTTGCTCGACCTTGATGGCATATCGGTATGTTGTGTCAAGCGAGGAGATGTTCAGGAATTCTATTTCTTCCTGGATGTACTTGTGCAGGCAACCAAAGTATTTGAGTACCAAATGCTGCTCTGTATCCTTGATACCCAACTTTGTGTGAAGGGTATGGAAAATATTGGTAAACTCTAGTACGTCTTGGTCCCCTCTCAACCGCAGCGTGGTCCACTTTATGTATTGGTCCTCATAGCTTCCGATAGGGTAGTACTGCTCCTTGATGGCATCTCGGAATGAATTCCAAGTGGGTGCCACTGAAAATAGTGAGCCTGTACTTTCATCGTTCTTCTCACAGTAAGTTTCCCACCAATCCTTGACGTGGGGGGTTGCTTTGAGAAGAGCGAAAATAATCTTTTCCCAACTGGAAAACATCATGAACAGAAAAATAAGTCTCTAGCACATTTAACCATTTATCATTGGCATCTGCGTCTATCTGACCCTTGAATATGGGGATTTCAAAATTAACTTGTACCTTAAACGGTGTGGCATTTATAGAGTTGTTGTTGGAAGCCGATGCGTCGCCCTTGGGTAGCCGCTGAAGGATCTGGGAAAAGTTGTCCATCATCACGTTCCTTTGTCACTCGAGGGCTTCTTCGAGCAAGATTTTGATAGGATCTCCTACCCCCTTGTCTTTCTTTTCATCCGCCATGGGAGGCCATTGGGATTTCCAAGGCTGGTCTTGAAAAGGTTCGACTAGTTCAAGCCCTAACTCCTTATATCCTGACCTCGTTGGGGACATGCAAAGAAAAATAGAGAAGAAAAGCAGACCGCTATGATACCACTTATCCAGATTTAAACAGGAATGCAAGAAATCATAGAGATAACCATGAATGCAGTGATGCAGCGGAAATAATACTTCATTTCATCAATGTAAAATACTGAAATATGCTTACAAATAGGAATGGAAATAAGCCAGCTAGGGCGATGGTAGCTTATCTCTAAGAAGAGATGTGGCGGCTACATGCCTCTGAACTATCTTTCAATGAGGCTCAAGGGCATTTTTATTATTGAACAAGAAGAGCATACCCTAAACATCCAAAACCCTAACCCGAGGAGATGTAACACCAAGAGTTTATGGGCCTTGTTGGGGTGAGTTGGACAGCCAACTTCCCGGGGTGGTGACTTGGTCATATTATCTCCATTTGACGTGCATGATAGGCCGTTGGAAAGATCTCTTCGAGGACTACGATGGAAAAGAAGATTTTAAATAGAAAATTGCTAGCAGTTAGATTCCCCAAAAAACGTCGTTTAGGGCCTCAAAACAGCTTTGGAAGTTTAGGACTCGAAAAATTTCTAAAAATAGTAAACTATGCTATAATTAAGGAAACTAAAAAACTGAAAGAAGCAATGGTGGGGATCTAAGTGGAATTAGCGGGTGGCCACCAATATCCCCCTGGATCACGTGCACAGCTCATCCAAACAAATAGAAACATCATGGAGCAGCACAACACAACACAACCAAATCAACCTAAACAATGATGTAGCATCTCTGGCCTGAGAGAGCTCCCTGCCAGCATTGCAAAATACCAGAATGAGGTTATTCTGCTGTCAGAAGAAGAAACCTTTGAGCTATGATTTCCTAGTCAGGGCATCAAACCGTTAAAATGACAAAGAGGATAGATTAAGACACTCCGAGCCTTTGAGAGCTGAGGAGCATTGTAACAGGCCTATAAAAGGTTGAAAACTAAATGTGACAAGGGTTCAACCTTTGGAGACTGTGGAGACTCTACTCCTCTAGCTTCTCATCTTCACTCCAACAATATAAGCTTCTTTTACTGTTACATGTTCAATTCCCATTTTCTCTACTGTTCTATGCTTGCACTTGAATAGTTTATTCATGTGTTTCTGCTGTGTCTAATGCCAGATAACTATCATCTTATCTCTGCATTGATAAATTAGATATGCAAGTTCCATTTACTTCCTGTAGCTAACCATTCATATGTGTTTATGTATGCATCTGCTGGTACAGTCAGTATTCTCCATCTATCCATTGAATCTATAAACTATTGAGCATTAGTGGTCTAAAGCCTTGTATTTTTGAGGGTGTTCATGCATGTCTTGAGTGAGAATAGAGCTGAAATGGTTATCTGACTTGATCCAAACCATAATTCATTCCAATAGTTCAGAGAAAAATATTGAAGATTATATGTTACCAGGCATCTCCGAGCTGCAACCTAAGAGAGTTTCTGGGAGTGATAACATAATTGGCGCCGTTGCCGGGGAGAGGAAACTGAAGCTCAGCTTCCCTGGGAGATGACATAGATCTAGCTTTGATGATAGACAAATTTTGGGCACTTTTTTGGTTGTAATCATCTATCTGCTTACTCTACTGGACGCCGAACCTCTTGGCGACTCCACTTCATAGTTCTGGCTCAGTTTGTGAGGCATACTCGAAGAAATCCTTAGAAATCAGAAGCTAATCCAGTATCTAACCCTGAAAAAATCATCAAAGAAAGAAAGGCTTTGCAGAAAGGAGCATTAGGTTCAGCTAAACCTAAACAATATTCTATATCTCTTCAAGAAAGGCCCGTAATAGAACAAATACATGTTGAGAGTATAGCTTCTAATACTAGCAGCGAAGAAAAAATCTTAGAGATTCATAAAGCTCCTTATTATTTAGGTTCTCCTTTTGTTGTAATCCCAAAGGAAACCTCACCTCGTATCCATCATAATCCTTTAGTCTTGTCATTCACTCCTCAACCCTCTATCATTCAGACTGCCAGTACTCTTATAGCCACCAGAGCTATGGTAGGACCACAAGCACCTACCAAAATGGAAAAAATCATAGTTGCTAGGTATGGACCTCTAATATTGCCCACTCCTTTGAATGCCATGCCTTCTGGAGAATATCATAAATATAGGCCTAAGTTCACTGGGACTGAACGTGTTACAGCTGAAGAACATCTTGAATCATTCTATAGCTATGATGATAACCTGGACATTAGAGAAGATGATGTCTGGATGAGAGTCTTTATCTAAGGCCTAGATGGAGAGGCTAGAAAATGGTTCAAAGAACTAACCCCAAGATCTATAGTATATATTGAGGCTTTATATGATGCATTCCTAAATTATTGGGGGGATAAGAAGGATATACTCTACTACCACACTGAGTTTGGGAACTTAAAAAGGGAAAATGATGAGTTGCTGCCTGATTTCAATAAGAGATTTAACCTCATGTACAACAAGATACCAGCTGAAGTGAAACCCACCATTACCTCTACTAAACTCACCTATACCAGTGCTTTTGATTCTCACTTTTGCCTACTGTTGATGGAGAGGCGATGTTCTACTTTGGCTGATATGCAGGATGCAGCGTTGGAGGTGGAATCAAACATCATGGTTGCAGAGAAGCTCAAGGGAAATGTTGATAGAAGAAGACAGAGGGGCGAGTCTTCATCGTCTTCAGATCCCAAGATAGATAAAATGACCAAAATGATAGAGTCATTAGCCTCTGAAATATCCAAATTAAAGGTTGAGCAGCACCTGGGAAAGGAAGAGTTCCTAATACCTTTACTCCTAGAAATCCAAATCCAAATCCATATAGAAGAGCTAATGAGTAGTTGCAGATTTTGAAAAGAACCAAAGATTCCAATGAAGACCAAAGGGTGAAGACCCCTTTCCAGAATGTAGTCATGGAAGAAGAGAAATTTGAAGAAGATGATGAGATCCATTGTTTGGAAGATAAAGGAAATGCCTCCATTTTTACCTCAGTTGCCTATGAAAAGTCATTATTTTATGACCAAATTAACCAAGAATGGGATGGTGAAGCTATTCTACAAACTGAAGATCATCAAAGATATAATTTGAGGTCGAAGATGAATAATGCCAAGGAAACTCCTGTTCAAAGATCTGCTATCCCTACAATACAAAAAGCTAATAAGAAGAAGCGACCAACAGTTGATCCTATCATCCTCAAAGCTCCAACTCATGAGATAAGAGGTCTTGACAAGTCTCCTTCTCCTTTCAATTTTCAATGAGAAATTCAGAAGCTAAGAATACCTATGCCTTTGATTGAACTGGTGAAGAATGAGTCCTTCAAAAGATCCATCCTTGAGGCCCTTGAGCCTAAAGCCATCCAAGCCTCCACTGACTATGTAAATCTGCAAGATGACAAGCCAGTTGTTATTCTCAACCCAATGATTGAAAATTGTGAAGACAACTCCCCATCATTCTATGTCTCTCTGACTATTCATGATAAAATCCTTCACAACTGCCTTCTGGACACTTGAGCCAGCCATAATCTAATGCCCAAAGTTGTCATGGATGAGTTGGGTCTTGACATTACCAAGCCTTATCATGACCTGTTTTCTTTTGACTCTAGAAAAGTGAAATGTCTGGGATTAATCAAGGACCTAGCCATCACTTTGTCTCAACTGCCCATGAAAAGCATGATGATGTATATTGTGGTAGCAGATGTACCCCCCAAGTTTGGAATGTTACTTTCCAAAGGTTGGATCAAGAGATTAGGTGGATCATTAAAAAATGATTTGTCCTATGCTATTGTCCTAGTTTTCGAAGGTGAGAGCAGGAGATTATATAGAGAAGCTCAGTTGGCTTATATCATCTGCGATGAAAGGAATCCCACTAATCATCCCATTTATGCTGTTGACACTGATTTTGGAGCTTGTATTCTTCATATTGAAGAATCCTAGCTGGCCTCCATGCAGCTTAAAAAACCAGTTTGCTAGATCGCTGAGGAAGAAGGCCCATAGATTTGGGACATGTTGATGGGGCTTTCTCTAAGGAAGTTGCAGGGGCAGGTGTAGTCCTTGTGTCCCCCACATAGGAATACATTCATTTATCTTTCAAATTAACCTTTCAGGTCACAAATAACATAGCAGAGTATGAAGCTTTGATTTTGGGCTTAAGCGCTGCTAAAGAAATGGCCATCAAAGGCTTGAAAGTGTTTGGATATGCAAACCTCATCATTCAGCAGGTCATTAAAACTTTCCAAGCAAAACATCCAAGGCTGAAAGTGTACATAGATGAGGTATGGAGGCTCAAGGATTCTTTTAATAATTTTAGCATTTTTTACATTCCGAGAATGAAGAACCAACTTGCTGACTCCGTTGTTGTGTCTGCTAGCACATTTATTCCTCCTTTTCCTCCTAAATTAACATATGAAGTTCAGGTGAAATATAGACCGTATCTGCCTCACAACGTCAAATACTAGAAAGTTTTTGAAGACGATGATGAAATAAATAGGTTTCTACAAGTTGTTGAGGAATTTTCTGAAATGCACATCGACTAAGAAAATGAAACCATGGAAGAATGCAACCAGTCCAAGCTAAAGGATGAGATCGGTTGAGGAAGCATTGTCCAGCTGCCTAATAACCATATACCCAAGGGATTGGTGCCTCTAGAGAAGTTGTTCGATCATAACAATGTGCCTTATAAGCTGGCCAAAAAAAAAAAAGTCTGTTGTTTGTAAACAGAATATATGGAGCCCAGCCCATCCGAAATACATAAATTTGTCCACTCATTTGTCTTCTGCCCAAATTTCTGAGTATTGCACCCTCATGAAGAAACTCACTGATATTTTTGCTTGGGAATACAATGATCTTAAAACCTATGACCCATACATCATTCAGCATAAGATTCCACTGGAAAAGAACACCATCCCTTTTAAGCAGAAATTAAGACCTATCAACCCTCTCTTATTGCCTTTGATTGAGAAAGAAATTAAGAAGTTGTTGGATGCAAAAATCATAGTTCCCCTAAGGTATTCAAAGTGGATAGCTAACCTTGTGGTAGTAAGAAAGAAAAACGGAGAAATCAGGCTTTGTATTGACTTCAGAAATCTGAATAAGTGCTCTAAAAAAGATAACTACCCTTTTCCTAAGATGGAACACTTGCTGCAAAGAGTTTCAGGGGCTAGAGTCATGTCTTTCTTAGATGGATTTTAAGGTTATAATCAAGTTGTTGTACATCTATAAGATCAAGAAAATACTACCTTCATTACTCCTTGGGACACTTTCATGTACTCCAAGATGCCTTTCAAACTGATGAATGTTGGGGCTACTTTTCAGAGGGCCATGGACATAGCCTTTGTGGGAGAGAATGACAAGTTTTTCCTTATTTATCTTGATGAGATAACAATCTTCTCCAATAGTCACAAATACTATTTGCAACATTTGAAGAAGGTCTTCGTAAAGTGCAGACAGTTTGGAATTTCGGTGAACCCAAAAAAGTCACAGTTTGCTCTAGAAGGAGGCAAACTTCTGGGACATATTGTTTCTGCTGAAGATGTGAAGATTGATCCAACATGGGTCCAAGAAATTCAGACATTGTCCATCCCAAGGTCAAAAAGGGACATTCAATCCTTCCTGGGTAAGATTAACTTTGTAAGGAGGTTCATTCCAAACTTTGCAAAGCTAATAAAGCACATCACTTCCATGCTCAAGAAAGGATCATAAATAAAATGGACAAATGCTTCAAGAAGCTATTTTGAAGCCATCAAGCAAGCTATCATGGAAGCTCTCACTCTAATCAACCCAGATTACACTAAGGAGTTTTGTATCTTCTCTTTTGCCTCTTATGATACACTTGCAGCAGTTTCATTGCAGAAAAATGATGAAGGCATAGAGCATCCCGTGGCCTTTTTCAGCAAAACTCTAAGGGATGTTGAACTAAGGTATGACCTTATTGAAATTCAAGCTTATTCTCTCATAAAATCTTTAAAGGAATTCAGAATTTATATTCTGCATTCCAAAGTGGTTGCATATGTACCTTCAGCCTCTGTAAAAGATGCCTTAACTCAGCCAGATATTGATGGAAAGAGAGCTAAATGGATTGCAAAATTTATAGAGTTTAACATAGAGGTGAAGCCCACTAAGCTTGTCAAATGCCAGGGCTTAGCTAAACTTATGGTAGAAGAAAATTGCAGCTTGTTAGACATAAATTGCATAGGTACAAATTCAAATAATGCAACAGTAGAAGAGCAAAAGCGGAATCAGTCTTTGGCTGAAAATCTAGCCACTAGTGAATGGTATTCAAGCATAGTTCATTTTTGCAAAAGCTAGAAGTCCCTCCAGGGCTTATCTCAAGTCAAACCCGGGCTATTAAACTTAGATCAGCCAAATTCTGCATTAATAAGAATCTGCTTTATTGGAAAGACCATTAGGAATCCTCTTGAGATGTAGAGATAAAGAACAATCTATGGAATTCATACACCAGTTCCATTCTAGCATCTATGGAGGGCATCATTATTGGAAAACCACAACCCACAAAATCCTGAAGGCTGGGTATTATTGGCCTACTCTGTTCTCTGATGTGTTTTCTTTTGTGAAATCTTGTGACAAGTGTCAAAGGTTTGCAGGAAGACAACAGCTAAAATATTTTCCCTTGAAGCCAGTACATGTCAATGGTCCCTTCTAGCAGTGGGGCTTGGACTTTATAGGTGAGATCAACCCAAATTCTAGTGGCCAACACAAATGGATCTTGGTAGCCACAGATTATTTCACAAAGTGGATTGAGGCTATGCCTAAGAATTCCAATCATCAAGTTTTCATAAAGTTCTTGAATGAGAATATTTTCACTATATTTGGTTTCCCAACCAAACTAGTCACTGATAATGCAACAACTTTCAAGGCAAAATAATTGGTGGACATGACTGAACCCATGGACATTCAAGTGGTGCATTCTACCTCATATTATCATCAAGGCAATGGCCTGGCAGAATCATCTAACAAGAGTCTAGTAAGGGTAATCAAAAAACTGTTAGAAGACAACAAAAAGAGCTGGGATTCCAAGTTGAAGTTTTCACTATGGGCTGACAAAGTTACCATCAAAAAGTCCACAGGGAATTCTCCATTTAAGCTGGTTTATGGCGTTAATACTGTTTTGCCTATCCAGTTGATTCTCCCTATGGCTAAATTCTTGCAAGAAGAACAAGATCAAGAGAATGACATGGTAAGAAGAATGAATAACCTGGTTGAACTATAGCAGATCAGAGAGCAGCTGGTTGAGAAGTCAAAAGCTCATTAGAAGAAAATCAAAGAAACCTTTGATAGGAAGGCAAAAGTGGACAATTTCCAAGTTGGTGAATGGGTTCTTAAATGGGATTCATTTAAGGAAAAGAGAGGTAATCATGGTAAGTTTGACTCCTTATGGACAGGTCCATTTTTCATCGCTCAAATTTAGCAGAACAATACCTTTATTCTGCACAGTCTGGAAGGAGGATATTTTTTTGTTTGTTGAGTAAATGGGCGGATTTTGAAACTTTATTTCATTTAAGGTTTTAAAGCCTTGGTATTGTAAATATGTTTTTTCTTTTCCAGTTTTTATTTTCATTGCAAAATAGACTCCATGCCAAATGAAATACTAGGAGGAAGATTTAATTTTGTTGTTACAGGAAAGGCATCAGTCTGAGATTCTTGAAACCTCACAGGGAGGATTTCATCCCCAGAAGGAGCCAGTGTTAAGCTTGTTGGCAGATGGCCCAAAAATGGATCCAAATATGCTCTTGAAGTCTTCAAAAGCTTCTTAATATCATCCAAAGATCGATATCACCACATGCCGAGAGCCCTTGGAAGGGCAGAAAAACACTATCGAGAGTCTAAAACACTCAAAAAACAGTGAAAAAACCACATATTGGAGGCTTAAACTGATAAAGCACAGCAGCCGTTAGATTTGTCCGATCAATGGCCTAGATCTAAGCAACAAATCACAAATCAGCAAGTAGAGAGGACGACTTAAGACTGGGCGCAAGACATCCCTGATCAACAATCTCCGATGATCGAATCAGTGGGTTGCAATCGGTGGGGACATATGCCATGTTATATAAAGATCTTTGGCTTGGGCGATATGCGATTGCGACATCGTCACATTGCAATATCGTGTCGGAACATTGCGAAGGAGTGGGGCCTTTATACAAGCATATGCATGATGTGATGATGCACACTCGACGGAGTGCTGAATAATATTTTATAATATTTGAGGTCCGTGGAAAGCCAATTTTCAATGCATTTATTGCGTATTTTGTTATTTAAATAAATACAAAGGGAAGCTTGGATTTTCGATATGTGGTAAGACTTGGACCCAAAAGGGTCCGGGAAGTGAAATATATAATATTTGAGGTCCATGGAAAGCCAATTTTCAATGCATTTGTCGCGTATTTCGTTATTTAACGAAATACAAAGGGAAGCTTGGATTTGCGATATGTGATAAGATCCGAACCCGAAAGGGTCCGGAAAGTGAAATTTATAGTATTTGAGGTTTGCGGGAAAGTTATTTTTAATGTATTTTCAGTGTTTTTAAGCATATTTCCAAGTACAAAAGGAAGCAAGGGACCAGGCCACTTGTGATAGGCGACAACGACCCAAAGGGTGGACCTGTAAGAAAAATAAGCCAATTTAAGGACTTTTGAAGTGTGGAAGAACAAAGATAGGTAGGATTTACAGTGTTGCAGCGTTTTCTGTGTAAAAACAGAAAACAATCATTGGAAACATTTAAAGGGATTATAAAGACAGTTGTCTATAATGCGACTTTTTGAAAGCTTTTCCGGTGGGTTTTTTCGGTCAAAATCCGGCAGCAATTTATTGGAATGGCAAGTTTGATAGCTAGTTTCTGCACAATCAAAGTGTCCCAGGAGTTTTTCAGGGTGTTGAATCCAAATATGCAGTTAAAAACCCATTTTAACTGCAACAAATCAAGATTTAACCTCAATTTCTTTCGCCGGATTCTGTCACCGGAATCTCCAAAAAGTCGCATTATAGACAACTCCATTATAAAGGCCCGAAGATTGATTCCACCACATAAGAGAGGCCGAGAGACAAATTTCTAGGAAATAGAGGCCAAGAAGTGATCATGGAGCATCACAACACGTGCAACTCATCCAAACAAATAGAAACATCATGGAGCAACACAGCACAACACAGCCAAATCAACCCAAACGATGATGTAGCATCTCTGGCATGAGAGAGCTCCCTACCAGTGCTACAAAATACCAGAATGAGGTTATTCTGCTGTGAGAAGAAGGAACATCCAACCATGCTTGCCTAGTCAGGGAATCAAACCGTTAAAATGACAAAGAGGATAGATTAAGACACTCTGAGCCTTTGAGAGCCGAGGAGCATTGTAATAGGCCTATAAAAGGCTGAAAACTAAATGTAACAAGGGTTCAACCTTTGGAGACTGTGGAGACTCTACTCCTCTAGCTTGTCATCTTCACTCCAGCAATATAAGCTTCTTTTGTTGTGACATGTTCAATTCCCATTTTCTCTGTTGTTCTATGCTTGCACTTGAATAGTTTATTCATGTTTTTCTACTGTGTCTAATGCCATATAACTGTCATCTTATCTTTGCATTGATAAATTAGATATGCAAGTTCCATTTACTTCCTGTAGCTAGCCATTCATATGTGTTTATGTATACATCTGCTGGTACAATCAGTATTCTCCATCTATCCATTGAATCTATGAACTATTGAGTATTAGTGGTCTAAAGCCTTGTATTGTTGAGGGTGTTCATGCATGTCTTGAGTGAGAATAGAGCTGAAATGGTTATCTGACTTGATCCAAACCATCATTCATTCCAATAGTTCAGAAAACAATATTGAAGATTATATATTACCAAGCATCTTCGATCTACAACCTAGGAGAGTTTCCTGGAGTGATAATAGGACCAAGCCTATAATAGGTGAACATAGAGCATCCCCATAGCATGAGGAATTCACTCATCTAGGTACCAATGTGACAGATGTGGAGAAAGGTCATGAGAACAAAGTTACAAAGAAAATCATAAGGAATAAGGAGGCTGAGATCAAAGAGTTGGAAGACAAGTTGACAGAGGCAAATGGTTTGATAGCATGCTTATAATAAGAAAACATGCAATTAAAAGTAAACCAAATGATCCAAAATAAACACATATCCGATTTGAAGAAAGAGGACGTAAAAGGAAAATTAGTGGTTCAGTTGAATGTTTCAGAAGGCAAGAAAGAGCAAAGCACACCAAGGAGACCAAGAACAAGAGGCTTCAAGAGATCTCTTGAGCTACAAAAAGAAGTTTTTCCACCCAAAGGTCAAATCACTGTGAATGACTTAATTACTAAAGAGATCAATGCAGATAGAGTATATTGGCTTGACGAGGTCAATGGCCACCTAGAGAAGCTCCTCAATAAGGCAAGTAGGGAAAATAACTACAAATACATATGTCTATGCATTACTACACAAAAAACAGGGTATCCCAAGTCAGAATCAAGCAATTGAAAAAAAAGCTCAAGGAAACTCTAACAAGGCAGAAGGGCAAAGAAAATCTTGATCTACTTGTTGAGGTCTCCCTTATGGCATGACATATCATATGATGACTTCACTTGACAATTTTGAAGAAATTTTGAAATTTTTTGCCATTTTGAAAATTTTGGTTGTTTTTAACCTGTTTTAAAACTCAGAGATAGCTATATGCGTAACGCCCAGGCGCTATGCTTTTTCCTCAGGGATCATTTTTCCAAAACCTCACTACCATTAGATAGATAATGGTATAAGCATCTCAGCTATCCACTTTTGCCAAATTTTTAGTAGACAGATTGAGAGAAAATGTCAAAATAGGGGTCAAAAAGTCACTTTCTTCCACTGTTTTGAAGCAGGCGCTGCACAAATAAGAGTAGTCCTAGAAAAATATTTTTTCTCCCTGCTTAAGTGTCCAAATCACCTTCTGGAAGAGTCAAATGACAACTAGAGATCCATAGCTTTCCAATGAGCTATCAAGTTCTGAATTTGGAGCATGGGAAGGCCTCCAAAATCCTTTTGCAAGCTTGGTGTTACACATATGTCTAAAGGCGCTACGCATATCCTAGATGTCGCTGTGCATATCTCTGTGACAACTTTTCCTCAACATTTATTTAGTATAATTTGACTTAATTATGTAATTTTACTATTTCTATGTCTTGATGGGTAAATTAGCTTAGTAATTTGTTTTTATGTTAGCTTAGGCCTCATTAATGAAGAAAAACTCAAATCAAAGTCTAAAAGAAAAGTTTTTTTTTCAACCTTCTCACTCTCACTTGTTGGTTGAGATATTCTTGGAAAATGTTCCACCACTCATGGATTCGACCCTTGAAGGTGGGGAAACTATTTATTTTGGTCGATATGTATCATTTTCTCAGTCAGAGAGAAGGGTTGGACATCTAAGGAGAGAACTCTTGTAGCTTGTGTTTGAATATTTTCAAGAAATCAAGGAGAAGGTGCAGCTATTATATAGGAATTCATGTGTATTTAGTTTGTGATGTTGTATTTTCTCTGTTATAGTTTTATATGAAAGATATTCATCTTCTCTCTCCATTTATCAGTGCTTCAGCAGTTTCCTTAAAGTTTATAAGCAAAATTCTTTGCACAAAGCTTTGTTTTGATGGGAACATCATTATGTGTTATTTTATTTCTTGCTTAATGAATTCATGATGTACATGTTCATTAAGACCTCTTGTTTCTTCTGAACACTACACTACACTAACAAACCCTAAGCCATCACAAAACTATTGCTACCTTGCTCCTTTATATCTTTTTTGTTGTTACCTTTTTGATCCTTTGACCTAGTTACCTGGTTTTCATCCCTTGTCAAGCACCAAAACCTTAAATTTTCAAAACCTACATGAGCCTAGCATATCTAGCCTAAAATACTTTTATATTTTAGTCAATTCTTTGGTTGTGATCTCATAGAGAGAGCCCTCTCTGGTTTGGTAGGGTTAGCTACCAAACTGAAAGCTTGGTCTGTGGTTACCTCTGTTGATTCCTTTCATCCTGGGACATTGTGGGGGATAACATTTTGGCATCGTTTCTAGGGAAACGAATGATATATTATTCCTGGGATTCGTTCTATAAGTGCATTCAAGAATGGTTTTGTGGGTGACAGTTTCTGATATCTAAAGAAGGTTGATTTAAGAAATCACATCAAGTTCAAGGTGTAAAAAAAATCATTGGCTCCTAAAAGACATACAAGGTCAAATCCTGACTCAAATCCACCTCCTATTGCTAGTGATCCAGAGAAACTACTTAAGAAACTCAAATCACCTATTCCTGAAAGTGCAACTCAAAAATTAGAAAGAACTACTTCTTTTCCTAAAACTTTATTCACCGTTGAAAATCATTCTTTCGATATTCAGTTTGAGCTATCTCAATTCAGATCAAAATTAGAGTCTTTCCTTTCTGAAATGGTAATTTATCCTATTCAATTTTATTCTCACCTCCTTTCTTCTAAATACCTATTTTCTAAAGCTGATCATGAGCTTTGGTTAAACTTTGATAAAATCCAAAGTCTAGTTGACCAATTTCAAATCACCACTAAAAAAGATTACATTCAATATCAGCTTGAAAACCTAGCTATTGCTTCATCCTCTACTGCACCTCTAAACACATCAACTACTTCATCTATTATTGTTAATTTAACACCACCTCCATTAGATTCATCATCTTTATCTACACAACCCATTATAGTACCTCTACTACATCCTCCAACTGTCATGGCATGATTTTCCCCTATAATATTACTTGCTCAACTTGTTGCTCTACCTCAAAACTATGGCCAAAGACTCCCTCTATTTGATGGAAGTTCAAAAATCACAACCCAGCAACATGTTGATAAATTGGTGGATTTTATTGATCTTGAAGAGGTTGATGAAGAGGATGCTAAGATCATAATCATAGCCTAGATTTTCTGGAGATGTCAAGAAATGGTTTCGCAGTTTGGCAACCAATTCTATCAATAGATCTCAACGGTTGATAGAGTTTTTCTTAGCACGGTGGAAAGAAAAGAAAAATACATTATAGATTTTGGCTGAGTATAATTCCATGAAAATAAACTTGTATGAGACAGTGCAGGAAATCACATGAAGGTTCAATATGGTGTATAACTCCATTCCTGATGATATGAAACCTCCCCCTGGTTTAGCACTTCTCCACTATCCTGATGCCTTTGACCCAGACATGTCTGATCAACTTAGGGAGAGAGACCCTGCAACTTTAGAAGAAATGCAGTGAAATGCAGTAGGTGTGGAAGCTAATCTGCTCATCAAGAAATCTAAAACAAAACCCGAGAAACCTGAGAAGAAAGTTACCATTAAGGAAGAGCCCTCTTCATCTTCTGATGTAAAACTTGACACTCTGATAAAAACTACGGAAAGAATGATCTACAGAATGTCTATAGTAGATCAACAAGCAGATCCTTCAATAAGGAATCCAAATTATTGGGGACAACAACAACAATAGGCCAGAAATAAGCAGAAAGAGTAGAAAATTTAGGATCCTCGGGGACAAATTAGAACTCCATTTCAACAAAATTACACTGAAGGGTAGGAAGAATATGAAGAAGAAATTGTTGAATCAAATCATTTCTTTGAGGAAGATGAACTGTCTACTTTTCTGACCGAGGAAGATCAGTTTTCTCAGGAGTCTTTTATACCAAGTGATAAAAAACTTGCCCTTGCAAATGATGATTTATGGGCAGTGAAAACCAAAGAATATCAAAGGGGATATCAGAATTCTCTCAGCCATTTGCAGAAGCAGTACAATTTAAGAAGCAGAAATGTGCCTGTCACATTGAATCAAAAAAGGCAGAATGCACAGAAAGATGTGCAAGACAAACAAATAGCCCATGCAGGTCAAAATAAAGAAAATGAGATTGTCATATTAAGTCAGGATAAAACCAATGAAGCTTCTACCAGCAATGTGAGGAAGGATAAGGAGGATCAAAGCGAAAGTCATAAGAAGGGGTCTCAAGCTAAAGGACAAATTGAAAAGAAGGACATCACTACAAAAGAGGTAGACAAGCAATCCAATCTATTTAGTTTAGAGAATGAAATTTGTTTAGAGAATTTTCGGCGAAATCACATAAATAATAATTTGTCGACGCGTTTCGAACCAACCAGTGTGGTTCATCGTCAGGACAAGTTGAAGAACCGATCCAGCTTAGCTTGTTAAATAGTCTTGGCAGAGATACCAACGGCTAGATTGATAACAACTAAATATGACCTACTGACCCTAGTCAAATAAACAATATCCTTGCTATATTCTTAATTATTATTATTCCTAGAAATACGTTAAATTAGGTAATTAAAGTACTCTTACTAGCTGGAAATTCACTAGTTTACTTAACTAAATATAATAGTTTATTAATAAATGTATATATAATGAACCAATTCCGAATAAAATAGTACTATTGGTTCATCTATTGGTTCATTAATAGTACTATTTTATTCGGAATTGGTTCATTATATATACATTTATTAATAAACTATTATATTTAGTTAAGTAAACTAGTGAATTTCTAGCTAGTAAGAGTACTTTAATTACCTAATTTAACGTATTTCTAGGAATAATAATAATTAAGAATATAGCAAGGATATTGTTTATTTGACTAGGGTCAGTAGGTCATATTTAGTTGTTATCAATCTAGCCGTTGGTATCTCTGCCAAGACTATTTAACAAGCTAAGCTGGATCGGTTCTTCAACTTGTCCTGACGATGAACCACACTGGTAGGTTCGAAACGCGTCGACAAATTATTATTTATGTGATTTCGCCGAAAATTCTCTAAAGAATGAAATTTCTAGATTGAAAGTTTCGATTCCTCTAACTGAACTAGTTAAGAATGATAAGTACAAGTCTCAGATTGCTAAAATGTTGAAGGTAAACCAGATATCAGATACAGTTAATGTTGTTGATCACGAGTCTACAATTCTGTTTGGTCCAACTCTAGAGGGAAGCCCTGAAGATAGTGAAGTTCCACCTTTCTATCTTAGTCTAAAACTCCATGATTTTATCCTTCGTAATGCCATGTTAGATTCTAGTGCCTCGCATAACCTTATGCCAAAAGCTATTATGGACAAACTTGGATTAAATATCAGCCGACCTTATCATGACCTCTATTCATTTGATTTGGGAAGAGTGAAATTCCTTGGCCTCATCAAAGACTTATTAGTGTCCTTGGACGAAATTCTGACCAAGAATGTGTTGATGGACATAGTGGTCGCTAATATTCCTCTACGCTTTTCCATGTTGCTCTCACGGCCTTGGGGGGAAAGCTGAAAGGAACCTTGGAACTTGATTTTTCATATGCTACTATACCAGTATTTGGGCAACTTAGAAAACAGTACCGGGAGAAAAATATGGAATTCATGATTAGTAGCAAAGAAAAACCAAATAATCACCCCATCCACGCTGTACATATCGACCTAGAGTCTTTCATTTTGTATAGTGATATGAATCCAGTAGATGATGATGGTCAACTTGTAGAAATTTCAGAAGTTTCAGATGTTATAAGTAGTGTAGAGGAAGATTTGATTTCTGAAGAAAAGGAAAATAATGTAGAGTGTTTGTAGTAGGAAAATTCACCTGAAAAGATTGTTGAGTCAGTGCAGAAAACAAAGATTATTGAGACAGTGGGTCATCCTCAAAAAATTCAAATAGTTAAACCTTCCAAAGTTTTGTTTCTGGATGAAGAAGATGGTGTTTGGACCATGGAGTTTGATGGTGCGTTGAGGAAAGAAGGAGCTGGGGTTGGCATGTGGATTCATGGTCCCTTGCATCAGTCAAGTAAAATTCCTCACAATGTAAGATTGAGTTCTTATAAGTTGGCCTTTGATTGCTCAAATAATGAGGCAGAGTATGAAGCACTGATTGTTGGCCTTAAAAATTTGAAAAAACTGGGAGCAAAGAAAATTTCAGTTTATGGCGACTCTGACTTGGTAATTAAATAAGTAAAATGGGAGTACTAGGCCAAGCATCCAAGAATGAAAGCTTATCGAAATTTTTTCCTTGACAATCTTAAAACCTTTTCAAAATATAATGTCTTTCATTCGTAGAACTCAGAATATGATGGTTGATTCCCTTGCTACTGCAGCTAGTAGGGTTAAGATTCCTAGCCACTCTAATAAGACGTATTCAATTCATGTTAAACACTGCCCAGTTGTCTCTGACAATTTGAGATATTGACAAGTGTTTTGGGATGATAAACAAATTAAAAATTTTCTGCAGAAGGAAGATGAATTCTTGAATTCCCGTATTGATGATGAATCTGATGAGAATGATCCAAAAATTGAAGCAACCGAGGTTGAAATATTGTAGTTGAAAGACAATAACATTCCATGAGGTCTCGTACCTTTGGAAGAGTTATTTGATCGTGATGATGTTGCTAAAAATACCACCATGGTTCCCACAGAAAAGGTGTTGAAGATGTAAACATTGGTACAACAGACAAGCCTAAGATGGTCAAATTGTCAAAGTCTCTATCTCCTGAGATGAAAAGTAAGTACATTGGTTTGATGGAAGAATTTTCTGATGTATTTGCTTTGGACTATTCAGATTTAAAGGTGTATGATAAGAATATCATTCAACAAACTAGACCGGTTAACCCTAATCAAAAGCCCTTCCACCAGAAGCTGAGGAGGATTAATCCTAAATTGTTTCCATCCATTGAGAAAGAGGTAAATAGACTCTACAAATATGGTATTACAGTTCCTATTTGTTTTTATGGGTTGATGTCATATCATTTTCCGGTGAGAAAGAAGACCGGGGAGATTCATCTTTGTATTGATTTCAGAAATTAAAACAAAATATCCTTGAAGGACAATTATCCCCTGCCGAAGATGGATCATATTCTCTAGAGGGTAGTTGGGTCTTCCAAGATTTCAATGCTTGATGGATATTCGGGTTACAATCAAATTTTGGTGCATAAGGATGATCAGTTGAAAACAACCTTCACAACACCATGGGGTACATTCATGTACACCAAGATGCTATTTGGATTAAAGAATGCACGGGCGGCATTTCAACGGGTTATGGACATAGCTTTCGCCAACAAAAAGGATATATTTTTGGTTATTTATTTAGATTATCTCACAGTTTTTTCTAAATTTGATGAGGACCACTTACATCATCTGAGAATTGTCTTTTAGAGATGCAGAAAATTCAGTATTTCACTAAATCCAAAAAAGACCTTATTTTCCATGGAAGAAGGCAAGATACTGGGGCATATTATTTCCAAGGATGGCATTCACATTGATCTTGCAAGAGTTGAAGCCATTCAAAAATTAGATTTCCAGAGGAACAAAAAAGAAATTTAGTCATTTAATGGGAAAATTAACTATTTGAGGAGATTCATCCCCAATCTCGTTGAACATTTGAGAGAAATGATAGACATGCTGAAAAAGGATAGCGAGGTAAGATGGTATGTAAATGCCAAGAAGTCTTTCAATGCGGTCAAATTTTCATTATCTACTGCTCCTACTTTAATCAGTCCTGATTATACTTCAGATTTTATCATATTTTCATTCGCCTTTGAGCATACCTTAGTAGTTGTCCTAATGCAAAAGAAGGATCAGAAAAATGAACAACCTATAACATTTTTCAGTCGGACAATAAGGGATGCAACGCTAAAATGCAAAATTATTAAGAAGCAGGCTTTGACTTTGGTGAAAGCGCTCAAAGATTTCCGAGCATACATTCTGCATTCCCACACCATAGCTTATGTTCCAACAACAACGGTAAAATAAGTTCTTATGCAAACACACCCAAAGGGTAGGCGGGGAAAATGGATCGCACCAATGTTAGAATATGATTTGGAGATAAAGCCGACAAAGCTCATCAAGGGACAAGGTTTGGCCAAGCTCATGGCTGAATCTAATTTGCATGCATTAGAAATCAATCTGATTGTTGCCTTTTCTGAAGAAGAAGCAAAAGATTCACAGGTACAACTGTCCGACATGTTCACTTCATCTCCATAGTACTCCGACATATTTTATATATTGCAGGATTTAAAACCTCCACTGGAAGTGCCCAAAGGTAAAATTAGATCCTTAAAGTTGAAAGCTTCAAAACATTGTATTCTTAATGGTGTTTTGTTTTGGAAAGATTCAGGTGGTGTGTTGTTGAACTTTCTAGTCGAAAATGAAGCAAAGGATATAATGAGTGATTTCCATAAAGGAGATTGTGGTGCCCATCTTTTTTGGAAAACTACAACAAAGAAAATTTTGAGAGCTGGTTTTTATTGGCCTACTCGTTTTTCTGATGTATATAAAAAAGTGATGAGTTGTCATGAATGTCAGATTTTTCAAGGAAAAATAAAACTTTTACCATTACCATTGCAGCCCGTTTTAGTCACAGCTCCTTTCCAGCAGTGGGGTCTTGATTTTATTAGGGAAATCCATCCTTCATCGTCTGCACAGCACAAATGGATCCTAACAGCCACGAATTACTTTACAAAATGGATTGAAGCAATCCCAACTAGGCAAGATACTTTCTGTTATCATTCAGTTTATTGAATCTAATACCTTGTCTAGATTTCGCTGCCCACAGAAGATAATCACTGATAATGCTTATGCTTTTAAGTCCAGGAAGATAGTGGAGTTTTGTGGGAAGTACCATATTGCATTGGGGCATTCTACTACCTATCACCCACAAGGGAATGGTTTGATTGAATCTTCCAATAAATTTCTGAACAACATCATCAAGAAATTTTTGGAGGTCAATAAGAAAAACTCACATCAAAAGCTCATTAATGCTTTATGGGCAGATAGAGTCAGTAACAAGAAATCCACATGCATGTCTCCTTTTCAGTTGGTGTACGGGATTGATATTATTTTTCCTTCACCCCTTGTTGTCCCAGTTATGAAAATTTTGCAGGAATTGGACAATGAAACAAATGATATGCACGAAGAATAAGTCATATGATCCATTTACAAAAAACTAGGGAAGAATTTTTTCAAAATACTTCTAAACTTTAGGAAAGAATAAAAAATATTTATGATCGCAAGACTAAAGAAGACAATTTCAACCTAGGTGATTTGGTTCTTCGTTGGGATTCAAGAAATGAAGAAAATGGAAAACACGACAAGTTTGAAAATTTATGGAAAGGACTTTACAGAATCTCGGCTTTCAGAGGAAAGAATGCTTATATGTTGGAGGAAACGAAACGGAAAAATTATTTGGCATGAGTGATCAATGGTAGGCTTCTCAAGCACTATTATACCTGAAGAAATTTCTGCAAATTTTCATTATCATTGTATATACTAGTTTACTTTTCATGTCCAAGTGTGAAGTGGATATCATAGGAGTTTGAAGCTCAAGGAGAAGGCCATAAGGCTTCTTTTATCAGCTGTTGGTTTTTTTTTTTTAGGTCATGTCATTTCAAATAGTCAATCAGTTTTTAGTTTGAGTTTGGTCTTTTGCATTTTGATTCCATTGCCAAATGAATAAGGCTACCTAGTCTATGATGTTCTTGAAACCTCCAAGGAGCTGCCATCCCTCGCTGGAGCCAATCTTAGTGTCTACCAGCGGTGTCAGTCATCGGTGATCAAATATGCTCTTATAAAGTTTTTTTTTTTTTTTTTTTTTACTAGGGTCTTAGGTCAAATTTATGGTTTCAAATAACTTTTCAATAAACATTTGGTCACTGGTTAGGAAGGTTCAATATTTACTACTCCTTTCAGTTCCATGGTCAATTAATACCATCTTGGTCAAGTCAAATTACTATTAGAAGAGTCCCATAGTCATTATGGTCATAATTCATCTCATGAGTCAATTCTAGGTCACCACTAGGTCATAGGGTTGATTTTATGAAAATTGGTCATTTCACCATTGAAATCCATTTTATAAGGGAGTAGTAAAAGTTAAGTTGTTAATAAAAGTTTTAAATCATGTTTTTTATTTCATTTCTAATGAAATAATTTCATAAATTCATGAAGCTGCATTATCAAAGTCAAGTTATGAAAAGTGATGGTGGGTTTGCTACCACATGTAACTGAAAAATCAATTTCCACAAACTATAAAGAAGTCCCACTCACTCTCCATTTGCTCATTCCATTTTCCAAGACATTACTCCAACAAAACAAATTGAATTTGTCAGATAAAGATCATTTTTTTCATGCCCAAGTCCAGTTTCTCTTCTGTGCTGTGCAAATCCTCATGATGTGCTACGCAAATCTTGGCATCACTGCGTTTTTCATCCAAAGGTTGTAAACTTCTTTGCAGTGATTTATTTCATCACATTCAATTTGTGTTGAAGTAAATCCAAGTTGGTGGCCTCTCATGAAACTCAAGTAATCTCTTAATTCTCTTAATTATGTTGTTATGTTTCATTTTCCTCTCCTAGGGTTTTGAAATCAGTTTTCATGATTTCATGATTTCCATGGTTAAATTGTCATTAAAACTTGTATCTTGATGCTTATACACCTTCTCCTATCTTAATCACACATTCCCAAACGCCCTCTATCAAAACCATCCTTAAATTCCATCATCTTTACACAAACCCTAGTTAGAGTACACTTTCCTAACCTTGGACTGTGTTTCCCTTCTTTAAGACCCTTCCCCTCACTCAAATTTTGAAATTATACCTTTTTAGGCTCCCTAACATCCCTCACTATCCTCCAAAATTTTCCCAAGAATTTACCAGTCCCATGACCCTTTCATTTCCCTTAATTTCCTCAAGCTATCAAAATCCCTTTTTTTCCTACAAGTAAAACCCTAGTTTCTCTCCCATAGAGCTAGGTGTTACCATGGAATCTGAAACATCTGAAAAAAAGAGGCATAAAGGAGGGCAGGTCATTAGATATGAGCCTACCTCAACTCAAGAAATCATGTCATCTCCTTTCATCAGAAAATAATTTGAAGATGCAAGTTGTCTTGCCTTTTTCCAGAGAATTGAGCAACTTAAGTTTCATGACCAACGGACTAGTTCTTTTGCTACCAAGTTAAGAAAGGATAAAGTGACTATAGCAAGAGTTGAGTTCACTCTCTCAAGGCAAATCATCTCCACATCCACAAGGATTCCAAATACTGGAGAAATTTGGTTCAAGAAAATAGACATTGACCTTCAAAGTTACAAGATGTAGTTGAAAACACCATATAAGACAGCTCCAAAACCCGTTTTTCCATTCAAACATTTGCTCGACAGATATGCCCCTCTCACGAAATTGATAATGAAACATTTTACATGTGAGGGCAGGTATTCAAGGTTGGATTAATACCACATGAGGCTTTTGATGCATTTCACCAGTGTGAAACAACTCAACTTGTCTTACTATCTTTACAGAAGCCTAAAAAAATGACAGAGAAGGTACAAAACATAGGAGAAAATCATCATACTATTCTATTTCATCATGGCTTGGTGAAAATTATAGTTTTTCATCAATTAACACAAGTAAATTTGTCTTTGGATGGCTTTTCAAATTTAGTTTTTCCTCCATTTTCTCCAGCTATATCTAGTGATGAATCAACACCTCCAAACTCACTAGTACAACAAGAGGTTGCTTCTTCAAGTAGACCTACCAAGAGGAATTATAGGGCAAAAGTGACTAAGACTTATTCCATAGGCGAAAGGCTTGTGTTTGATCCAAATATTGTTGAATGGGCCAAGCCTACAACAGGTGAACAAAGAGAATCCCCACAGCATGAGGAACTCACTCATCTAGGTACCAATGTGTCAGATGTGGAGAAAGGTCATGAGGACAAAGTTGCAAAGCAAATCATAATGGATAAGGAGGTTGAGATCAAAAATTTGGAAGACAAGTTGATAGAGGAAAATGCTTTGATAACATGATTACAACAAGAAAACATGCAATTGAAAGTAAACAAAATGATCCAAAACAAACACACAGCCAATTTGAAGAAAGATGATGTAAAAGGAAAATCAACGGTTCAATTGGATGTTTCAAAAGGAAAAAAAGAGCAAAGCACACCAGGGAGACCAAGAACAATAGGCTTCAAGAGAGCCCTTGAGTTACAAAAAGAAGTTTCTCCACCCAGAGGTCAAATCACTATGAATGACTTAATCACTGAAGAGACCAAGGCAGATAGAGTATATTGGCTTGAAAAGGTCAATGGTCACCTAGAGAAGCTCGACAAGAAGGAAAGTAGGGACAATAAATTGAAAAGACATATGGCTATGCATTACTACACAAGAAACAGGGTATCCCAAGTCAGAATCAAACAATTGAAGAAAAAGCTCAAGGAAACCCTAACAAGCCAGAAAGACAAAGAAAATATTGATCTATTTGCTGAGGCCTCTCTCATGGCATGACATGTCATATGATGACTTCACTTGACAATTTTGAAGAAATTTTGAGAATTTTTTTCCATTTTGAAATTTTTCGTGGTTTTTAGCTTGTTTTAAAACTCAGAGACAACTATATGCGGAGCACCCAGGTGCTACACTTTTTCCTTAGGGATTCTTTTTTCAAAAACTCACCATCATTGGATTGATAATGGCCTAAGCATATCAACTATCCACTTTTGCAAACTTTTTAGCAGACAGATTGAGAGAAAATTTCAAAATAGGGGTCAAAAAGTCACTTTCTGCCACAATTTTGAAGCAGGTGGTGCGCAAATCAGAGTAGTCCTGCGAAAATAATTTTTTCTCCTTGTTGGAGTGTCCAAATCACATTCTTGAAGAATTAAATGACAACTAGAAATCCATAGCTTTCCAATGAGCTATCAAGATTTAAATTTGGATCATGGGAAGGCCTCCAAAATCCTTCTGCAAGCGTGGCGCTACACATATGTCTGAAGGCGCTACACATGTCCCAAATGGCGCTGTGCATATCTCCGTGAAAACTTTTCCTCAACATTTCTTTAGCAGAATTTGACTTAATGATGTAATTTTACTATTTTGATGATGTAATTGTGGGTAAATTAGCTTAGTAAGTTGTTTTTATGTTAACTTAGGCCTCATTAATGAAGAAAAACTCAAATCAAAGTCTAAAAGAAGAGTTTGTTTTCAACCTTCTCACTCTCACTTGTTGGTTGAGATATTCTTGGAAATTGTTCCAACACTCATGGATTCAACCCCTGAAGGTGGGGAAACTATTTATTTTGGTCTATATGTATCATTTTCTCAGTCAGAGAGAAGGGTTGGACATCTGAGGAGAGAACTCGTGTAGCTTGTGTTTGAATATTTTCGGGAAATCAAGGAGCTGTTGCAACTATTATCTAGGAATTCATGTGCTATGAGTTTGTGATGTTGTATTTTCTTTGTTATAGTTTTCTATGAAATATATTCATCTTATCTTTCCATTTATCAGTTCTTAAGTAGTTTTCTTTAAATTTATAAGCAGAATTCTTTGCACAAAGTTCTATTTTGATGGGAATATCATTATGTGTTATTTTCTTTATTTCTTAATGAATTCATGATGTACATGCTCATTAAGACCTATTGTTCCTTATGAACACTAAACTACACTAACAAACCCTAAGCCATCACAAAACCTACCTGAGCCTAGCATATCTAGCCTAAAATCCTTTTATATTCCAGTCAATTCATTGGCTGTGATCTCATAGAGAGAGCCCTCTCTGGTTTGGTAGGGCTAGCTACCAAACTAAAAGCTTGGTTTATGGTTACCCCCGTTGATTCCTCTCAACCTGGGACATTATGGGGGATAACACCTCTAACACTTAGCTTCTATATGTAAGAAGCGGATAGTTGTAAGGAAGAAGAATTTGTACTTACTACATGTAGAGATAGGTGCAACCTTGAGAAGCAAGGCAGGGAAAGCTCATAGTAGAGAAGTGGTAGTTGAATGAGAGCAAGACAACAACTCTCAAGATGGAACCTCAACCAATATCTCAATATGGATCAAAGCTAGTTGGAAGTTGGGCCAACTAGCAAGATCATGAGGACCATAGCCCAAGGCAAGTGGAGGCAGCCACTCAGTCAGTGACTATCAGTATAAGGAGAGTTCGAGCCAAGTGGGTAGAGGATTTTCTTAAGGGAGATCGGGAGATAGTTGGGTCTTCTAGTAACACCTTCATCCAGAAGAAGTAGGCATAGAGTTACACATGGTACATGGCACTTATGACTGAAGTGATGGAGTTGCAGAGCATGGTTGGAAAGAACATGACTTCATATCAGATTATACAAAAGAAAGTAGGGAAGACTTCTATTTTAGAGGGATCAACTATAATAGTGGAGAATGTGATAGTGAAGGAGACAAATCCAGGTGGACAAGGTTCTTCCGGAAGCACCTTCCTCGCTAAGAGGGAGTGTTGAAAATAATAGCGCGAAGACCCTTCTTGACTTGTGCCTTAGTCAAGAAATACCATAAGCAATCTTTCCTTAGCATGCACGAGTTTCTAGAAATCAGTCTGAGTTCCAAATATGAACTTGCCAGTTATAATTGAGTCAAATTACTTAAAAGGAGGAAAAATGTATCATTGTAATTCATTCTTATGCACAAGATTGTCTGTGTGAGAGGCTTGCTAGGATATACACAGTGAGAGAAGGAGATAACAAGCTTACAATTGTGTGCTAGGATTTAGGAGGATCCTAAATAATAGGGGCCAATATCTACACTAGGAAATATGAGACTTCTCGCGCTAGAAGATACGAGCATAGAAACAATGGAAGCAATAAGAGTTAGGTCAGGATTATGTAGCAGGTGTTCAAGCTTAGTTTAAGTAGGGAAAACATGTGTGTTTTCCAGTGAAAATGTATTTCCTTGTAAGAGATCAATTGCTCAAATTCCCTTAATAACATCTACAACTTGTATAGGGTTTTCCTAGTTAGGATTCCCGAGAAGAATAAGTGTGTTCAAATCATGTGATGTGTTTCTATTTTGCTACAAATTAGTAGAGATATTCGATGTCTTAATGAAAAGAAACTAGTTTTCAGACAGTTCATTACAACAACTTCATAATTTCAAGGATATTATACACTAACTAGATGTTTGTCATAAGAGAACCACAAGGGGAATTTGGGCTAACCTAATAACCAATAGTTAGCTAGTGTGGTGTTACTAAATATAGAAATATCATAATTGAATAGAGTATAGTTGGAATGTGGATCTATTAAATTTTGACAGTACAATCTAGTGAACTATTTGTGGCATAAATCTAGTGTTTATTAGGCTCTCAATCCTACTTTAGTGTGATTTTATTAGAGAATTATATCGTTGGTGGATTTCTTTATATTTATGCAGCATAGCAGTTATGAAAGTGTACTACTATTAATAATTTATTGAAGAAATCCTAGCCATAATAGAAACCCTAAGGTCATAAAGTCACCTTAGGATATTACAGGAAAACCATTTCAACAAATAACTATATTGCTAGTTGATTTCTCTATGCTTTAGTTTTTATTTTTAATAATTAGTTTATTAATGACTAGTATAATTACAAATTTGTGTGCAGAGAATCACAGAAGTGACTGGTGTTGGCATCTCATTTGACTCCATACCCATTTATGTTAGTCTCTCACATATCTAGACTTTATGTTATGCCTTATTCTGTTTTAAGTATTGTGCACAATATGATCTTTAAAAAATGCATGAAGTTTGAAGCCTTGGAAAATTATATAAATAAGGTCTGAAAATGGAAATGTATTTTCTTAATATGTAGACAATGACTAATCTACTAATTTATAGTCTAGATTTGTATTTTGATGCTCGCTTTCGGTCAAAGTTTAATCAACACTTCCTTATTGTTGGACTACTTTTCTTCACTTGTTAAACTAGTTGATTTGCATTCGTGGCTCACTTCAGGGTGATTGGAATGGTGTTGGTGCTTAGACTAACTACATGGAAGTCAACATAGTTGCATAAGAAAATATATTGTTCCTAAAAATCTTTTAACTTTGATTCAAATACTTACTATCTTTATTTTCCTAATTCTGACAAAATCAATGGGGGAAGAAAGTAGAATTAAAGTGATTAAAAAGACCATTGTAAAAATAACATTAATTGAAAAGTAGCATTGAGGAATAAGGGATGCATTTACATCTATGAATAAAGCAATAAAAGGTGTTTGACAAGCTGATATGAGACAACATACATAAACATATTTTCGTCAGTAATTATCCAAGCCTAAGGACTATATTAATTTCAAATAATGTAATAAGAAGCATGTTCTAGTTCTGTTGTTTATTTTTTTCTTTTTCTTTTTCTTTTTTTCAATATGATATTTGTAGATTATGTTATTTGAGATGCAACCTATGCTATTATAAAAAAATTTGTAGGTTTTGTTTATTTGAGATGTAATTGTGCTATTATAACAAAATATCACCCTTCAGAATGATTGGCAATAAGATCACCCTTCAAAAAACTTTAACTGATCCCATTTATATTAGAAATATAGAAAAAAAATACCTTTAAAGTGCCTTATTGTCCATGCCTATTATGATGGCCAAGGTAGGTTGTTTTGGTGTTAATAGCTCTATTCTTTGTTTTTCCTTTGGTTGATCAACACTATTGGAGTTCCATTGTTCAAGGGTCATTGGTTTTTCCTCTAGTTGCTAAGCACTCTTGGAGATCATGATCTCCATTCCTCAGTGCATTCATATGTTTATAATATTGAGTTTAGCTAGTAAAGGCAATTCACGATGAAGGTGGTGAGAGTGCAATTCACGATGAAGGTGGTGAGAGTGGTTCAAGCAACGTTGATATGGCAAAAGAATGCAAGAGTGATCACAAGGTTGTGTAGAGGTTAGAAGACGAAGCAGAGCATCCGTTGGAACATTTAATTGATATCAAAATATGTAATTGATTGATATGATTAGCAATGCTGGATTTTATTGATGTGATTTAAAAAAATGGTTGGTTACACAATTATAGCTACACAAAGCTCATCTCATCCATATGAAAATTAAAATAATCAAACGTGTATGTAACCATGGTATGATCATTATTTGGAAACTTAGCTTATCTTAAATTTTGTAATTGTGTTATCATTATTTGAAAACTTAAGTTATTCTAAGCTTTGTGACCCAAAATAATACATGGGAAGACATGGGCCCTCCATAAACACTTGAATTTATTGGATCAATGGGAATCAAAATAATATGAAAAAAAAAATTAAATACAAACTTTGACAATAAGGTGATATAATTTTAAATACAAACTTTGATGATACGGTGATACAAATTAAGTCAAAATGCACATATGTTAAAATTGGAAACCAGGGCAAAACTTCATGTGGGTCATCTTATTCATGGCTGATAATATTTTTATAATATTCTTCTCACCGAGAGGTGTAGGATTGATATAAATATCATCCGATTCCGATAAGTATTCATGGAGATATGAATTTATTTTGATTATGGAATTATTATCAAGCCGACCTACAACTCATGTAGGCTCAAAAGCCCAACATTCACATCTATTCAAACACCAACGTTGTGTATAAATACAAGAGGACTTTTCCTCATTTGGACTCACTCATCTTATCACATCTCTCTCTCTCTACTGCGCAGAAAAGATTCTCTTCTCTACTGCATAGAAAAGGGTCTCTCTCTCACACATGTGAAGCCGGAAGTTGTTGAATCTGAAGCTGCAACTGCAGATCCAAAGTTTGACCTGCGTGGACTAGAAGATATCCTCTTTAGAGCTATTTTGTAGGTCCATCTGGATCTCCTCAGAAAGCTGCAACTTTTGGTGGTGGAATGAAGTCAATCCGATGAATGGTTTGCAAGATATCGACCGCCTTAGTTTGAAGCTGGAAACTGCTGAAACTGAAGCTGCAACTGCAGAAGTAAAGATTGACCTACGTGGACTAGAATATCTCCTCTTTAGAACTGTGTTGTAGGTCCATCTAGATCTCCTCTGAAAGACGCAACTTTTGGTGGTGGAATGAAGTCAATCCGACGAATGGTTTGTGAGATATCGCCTGCCCTAGTTTGATAATGAAGCCGCTAATGCTGATGCTGCTGATATGAATCAGATTTATTGGACTATTTCTCTCTGCTGAATTATTGAAGATAAAAGAAGATTTGATCAAAGGGTTTCCCCACACATTGTGGGGTTTGTCCCTGGCTAGCCGCCACATCTTGTGTCTCTTGTCTTGGTTTGTTTTCTGTCGATCGTTTAATGTTCTATCTGCACTTTACTTTATGTACATGTGATTGCTAATCTATGAAATATAATAAGAAAAAGAAGTAAACTGTTATAAGCATATAAAATACCATAACTTAACACGGTATCAGAGCTGAGGTGAAGACAAAGCCCGAGAAAGAGCAAGAGAAAACACTGAAGAGAAGAATGGCAAGGCTATCCTAAAAGAACTATGGGGTCCTCAACACTCTTTCCTGCCGAAGACAAGCTCCGTGAGAAACATGACTATCGCGGATGGAAGATGTCTATCGATCTAACCCTAGAAGATCCAGGAGTGCTGGACCATGTAAGAGGCAATATTGTTGAGCCTCCATCAAATGCATCCATTGCTGCATGGAACTAATGGAAAACCGAAGAAGTCAAAATAGAAGATCATCCGGGACTCTATCGAAAAGCACTTGGTGGCCTACATCTCTGAATTGGACACCTCCATGGAAATCTATGATATACTAGTGAGTTTATTTAAAGTTAATGATGCAAATCAAGTTTTGTTTCTTAGAAATAAACTGAGGGAAATCAAGAAGGGTAAAGATAAGAGTATGAAAGCATACTTCTTAAGAATAACTGAGATCAAGAATGATATTCTATCTATTGAGGAGGCTATTACTGACAGGGAAATGACAATCACGACTCTTGGAGGATTACCATACGAATGGTACGTGTTGGGGACTACTCTTCTGAACTATAATGTAATTCCTGGTTTCAAGGAATTAACTGCTAGATGCAGTCAAGAAGAAACAAGGGAAGAAGAGCAAGAAATGCCCATGCCTAAAGGTCCTCCTGTTGCCTTTTCTTCTTATGCTAAGAAAATAAATAATTACGGGACTAAATCAAAAGGAAAGTCTGGACCTAAGGTTGGAAGAAAATGATGATGTTACATCTGCGATAAAGTAGGTCACTATGAAAGCGAGTGCCCTGATAGAAAGGAATCACATCGGGATGATGATAAAAATGCCTCAGATGGCAATCAAAGGAATGAAAAATTCAATAGAAAAGGTAAGAAGAGAGCTGGGAATCGAGGAAGAGGACAACCATTCAAGAAGGCTAGAAATTCCAGGATGTATTAAATGCACCTAACCTCAAAAAGAACCTAGTGTCCATCTCGGCAATGGAAGACAAAGGCTACAAGGTAACCTTCAGCGATGGCAAGGTACGTATATGGAAAAATAATTTTAAAGATGCCTTTACTCTTGGGTTTAGTGTTGATTCATTATATCAGGTTGATGGAAGTCCGCTAGGTGTTATGTCTTATGACACATCTCTTCAGTTCGAACTTTGGCATCGGAGGTTTGCCCCCCTTCATTATAAAGCTATACTCGGTGTAAGACAAATGGTGACAGGGATGCCCGAATTCCGAGTAGAGAAAGAAGGTGTATGTCCAGTATATGCCGAAGGAAAGCTCAAAAGGGGACCATTCCCCTCAAGCCAAAGCAAGACCTCTGATATATTACAGTTGGTTCACTCAGGCATACCTGAGGTTGGCATTAAGAGGGAGACTACTAGACCACATACTTCTGAGCAGAATGGTGTGGTGGGAAGGAAGAACCACATGATTGTGGAAGCTGTCCGGGCCATGCTACATGATCAAAGACTTTCAAAGTTTCTATGGGCTGAAACTACAAACACCGCTGTATATGTAAAAATTGATGCCCTTATGAAGCATTGGGTTCCAAGACTCCTAAAGAATTGTTCACCGCTGGTCAAAGGGAAGTCATGATTAGTCATGATGTCACTTTGAAGAAGATATGACTCTCAGCAAGGTGGACAATCTTCCGACTTTGAGGAGCTCTCAAGAAGCTGACACCAGGGAACCGAAAGAAAAGTATGATGAATCAATGCCTGATGTAGAAGAACCCATGGATCCGATTGATTCTCATCCACATGAGCCTTCCGCTTCTAGGAAGAGGCCTTCATGGCTTAGGGGGATACTTGATGATGCTAAAGGACATGCTGCACCCTGAGGAACCTCCCGTCAAAGTAAGAAACCTAACAAGTATCAGGGATATCTGACCGTCATGAGCACAATCATACAAAATGAGCCTTCATCATTCTTAGATGTCATCAAGCATTAAGTATGGAAGGATGCTATGACCATAGAATATGAGTCTACTATGGAGAATAATGTCTGGGAAGTAGTTCCCAGACTCCGGACAAGACAATTGCTACTTCAAAATGGCTTTACAAGATAAAGCATGTAGCAGATGGAAGTATGGAAAAGTATAAGGCTCGTTTTGTTGCTCATGGTTTATCCCAGAAGGAAGGTATAGACTATGATATTTGCACCTGTTTCCAGATATACGACCATCCGCTTGATCATAGCCCTTGTGGC
>APFE030121973.1:89251-119185 GCA_000404065.3 Pinus taeda | reverse complement strand
CAAACCCAACAATGGATTCCCCAGCGGAGTCGCCAATTTGTCATGCGGAAAGAGTTATATTTGCGGACAAATCTAACCTCCCTAGGAGTCTAAGACTCTCTAGTGACAAACAAACCAAACAAGAGCAATCGGACAAATCTAACCTCCCTAGGAGTCTAAGACTCTCTAGTGACAAACAAACCAAACAAGAGCAATCCTTCTCTAAATACACGTTATTCTATGAGAGATCAAGTGTTTTTCGATCTTACCTTAGATCCAACGCTTGTTGTAGCAGTCCAGCCTTGCTGATCCAGATGAGCTCCTCCTTCACTTTCAGACCTGCATACACTAACAAAGCAAACGATTACATAACACCTGAATATCCATCATAAAACAAAGCATATTCATCACATAGACCAAGGAGTACATGAAATAATTCATTAACAACAAATCATTGAGAAGAATGGACTTATTTGTATTAAGGAAACAAAAAAGGAACCATTACAACCTGAGCCTTGGTGTTGTGCAAGCTCCTCCCAGGGTCCAACAAGAGATTTCCTCTATTTTGACAAGCTCACCCACTCCCAATATGGCAACAAGGAAGGATAGTGATCTCTCCTCACAAGTCAACAATGGAAGTCCTAATTCCAGCAGCATTACCCTTTAGAATGTTCAGCTTTCAACCTCCCCTCCCTTGGCCCAATGCCTGTATTTATAATATTCTAAGAGGAGGTTATCAGTTCCAACATCAATGGGATACTCCCTCTTTTGGATGGGGTAGCTCCTCTCTTGATGGGATAAGCTCCTCTATCATAGGGATGCATGAACCATCTGGAGGCGCTCAATACACGTAAAAAACTCTTCTAGAAGGCTCTAGAAGTGACCACAAGTAACTTTTTAAAGATGAAACTCGCGCCTTTTGACCTTTACAGGGGTACGCACCCAACCTTTAGCTTACAGAGCGTACAAGTACGCAGATACAGTGTATTTGGAGTGCGTACACGCAGGCAAGGTAGAGAGAACCTGCGTACCCAGAGATAAACATGTTTTTAAGTGACTCTCTCTCTTTTTGAAGTTTTGACATGAAGAGCAGAGGCATGGGGCTTGACAAAGAGGACAATATGGCTATTGATGAGGCCATATAAACTGCAGATAGTCAAGGTGAAAAAATTCAGTGTAACACACAGGAAACACATACAGAGTTAAGAGAAACTTATTGATTCAGCAAATGACACAGGAATTATGCAACAAAACAGAGCTTTACATATCCATCTTCAGACAGCGTTGGAACCAAAAATCTCCATCAGCAATTTGTATTATCAAAAAAGTCTCCAGAATACAACAGAGCTCTTCAGAAAGAATTACACTACAACCGACCCTCAATGCATTATCTGAGGGGATATATATACAAAATAGGGTATAAAATATCTCAGTTGAGAGTTATTATGCAATAAATTGCATCACCAACTCTCTTACAAAAATTAAATGACAACATAAATATAGCATTTAATGCTGAGATAGCTGATATTTTTCTGTCAGACAGATTTGACTTTATGGCTCTGGAAAGTAGGTTGTAGCTGTGCCTTTAACTCCGCGTTAATTTAGCCTGTTGTCTAGGTGCATTGCTGAGTCACCTATACGGTTACTTGTTTTACCTGTATGTTGATCTGCATGCTGACCGGTAAACTTTGATTTTTATCAAAAAAGGCAAAAAGAAAAGTGGAATTATCTGGGAAAAATCTCCAGCATTGCTTGCCACCAATCAGCTGGGGGTAGCTGACGCCTCCTCATTTTTACCACTGTTTCATCTGCCTCTGTATGTCTATAAAAGTTTGGAGGGACTTCGAATAGATGATTTATTTCATGTTCAATAAAGAACAGATTTTCCAGCTTGTCATAGAGAGATTGCCCAGAGGGAGGCCCTGCTTCTTCTGTGGAGCTGCTGGATGCAGTGATCTGGTTTTCAACATAATTGTTGATCCTTGTCATATACTGATTATATGACAGTAGCTATCCTGTGCCAGTCACTAGGCTTGGCAGTCCTTTGTCCTGTAGTATAGCCATTTTAGCTCTAAATTCATCTATCTCTACCTTCATCTCCTGACACTTCCTCTCCAATGTTTGAGTAAAATTCCTTAAGGTCAATACCTTTTTGGCTGTGAGGATTGTATCTGTTCTGCTGCTTATTTGTAGAGCAGCCAGTTCCTCTCCAGTGCAGTTATTGAGGAAATGAATCATTTTGGTGGCCTGCTCGGGCATTATTCCCAGATCTGTCCTGGCTCTCTAAATCTCCACATGAGCTACATCTATTAGCTCAACCTGTTCAAAAATTGCCTAAATGGACCTCCATTGGTCCTGTATAGATTGGCCAATTTGTGCCCAAATAATCTATTTTATTTCTGCTAGGGTTTTACCTAGCATCAACTCCTTTTCCAGAATTTTCACTTTGGCCTCCAAGGCCTTTATTTCTCTTTGCTTTTCTGCCACTGTCATCTTTGATTTGTCATAACTGGCCTCCAGCTTGGCCAGTTTTTCCTTGGAAATATTTATTTCAGTGACTTGAGTTTCCAGCTCTTTAACAGCCTTCATCAACTCCTCCATGCCCATGCTAGATTCTGTTGCTGCTGTTGTTTCTACTGTTGCTCCTGTTGCTGATGTAGCTGTAGTAGGTGTTGGAATAGCAGGAGGGGATGCTGCTGCTTGTGTTGGAGGGGCAGGTTCAAGATTTGTTGAAGTTTGAGGGGGTTGGGAGGCTGATTCCCCTTGCTTGTCCTGCAGAGCTTTCTCTAATTCTTCCTCCATTTGTAGTATCCTTTGGTTCATAACTAGAAGCAGCTCCATAGCATTATCCACCTGCTTTTCTTGTGCAAGCTCTGTTGTTTCAGGATGAATGGTAGGAGGCAATTTTGCCTGTCTTCTCAGTGCAGCAATATCATCCTCTTTCTTCTTCATAAGGGCTCTAACACCCTTTGGGTCCTTTGGGTCAAGTCCCAAATCAACAATTATGTCCTCCAGAGTCTTTATTCTATTGTCTTTTGCAGAGGAGGACAGCCTTTCAAAATCAAGCTGCCTGTTTGTGTTCTTCAAGGCTTCCTTTAGCTGATGGGCCAACATTGCCCTGTTAGCAAGTGTTGCATACACCATTTCCCCAGTCTGTTTGTGCAGCTCAATCTAATCCATGGGGTGTATGTCTTTAGAAAAGACCTCCAGGTTTGTCCTGTAGTAATCTGTTGTGGTCTTTGGATGTGGGACTTTGGCTTCAGATGAGTGAAGATCATCTTTTCTTCCTTCAGATCATAGGCAGCCATCAATCTTTGCTTTTTGGTTGGGGTTGTATTCAGGAATTGCTCATAGAGTTGCACCCTTATCAACTCATTTTGTGCCTTGATCTCTTTTAAGCCTTCTTTAACTGTAGCTGGTTTCTTGCCCTGTTGTCTTGATGAGGACACCTCTATGGTATGTTGTTGGGCCTGTTCTAGCTGAAATGAGCTAGTAGCACTCTATTGGCTTGTTTTCCTTTCTTTGCTGTGGCTTTCTGCCAACTCTTCACTTATGTCTCCTTCTTCGGTTTCAGGGTCTATCCTCGGCCTCTTGGCCTCTGGTTGCTGTGATGACCCTGTTGGAGGTGTGACCTCCTCTCTGTCTCTCTTTTTCCCTCTCTCATCATTGAGAGGAGTCTGCAAAACTAGGTTTTGAGTTTGTTCAGTTTGTTGTGGAGGGGCCTGCTCTGATTGCTGATCCTTTGATGTGCTAGGTTGCCCTGTCTCTACCTCTTGTTGCTCATCCATCTTCTCCTTTCCCTTTGCTGTAGTTGTTGTGGCTGGAGCTTGTTGGATGTCCTGTGCAGCTGGAGCAGTAGAGGTGCCTTCTCCTACTTGGACTGGTTGCTTGAACAAGACCTGTTGACAAGAGTCTAAGTCAAGAGTTTTTTCCAAGTCCTTTACAGTCTGCTCCATTATTTCTTCCTGAGTCAATTCCTCTACTATTGATTCAGGCACCCATTCTTCTTGATTAGCAAATTGTTGTATTTGAGGGATTGGGCAATGCTTATAGGCTAGCAGCCTATATTTGACCCTCCTGGCACTGATGAAACCTTCAGGGTCATAAGGAACCCACCAGAAGCTTCTTTTGAGTTTGAGCTGTTGTCCTAGTATTTGATCAGCTTCTTGCCAACCATCTTTTTTGTTCATGACAAATGGGCCTAGGTGGTCCCTGAACTTTAGGTTGGCTTTCTTCTTGGCATTGTGAAAGTGTGTTAGATCAGAGTTTATAAGCTGTCTGTAGTACTCCAGGGAAAATAGCCTTCATAGGGAAAAACATTTGGGAGCCTGTAGGAATAGAGCTCACAACAATAAAATTCTATGCAGTGTGATTTTGGTACAAGTACCAATCACCAATTTTATAGCTATTGATAGCCTGCAAGATGTCGTTCTGCATATCCTTGGACAATCTGATAGGAGGGGTCCTCTTTAAGAGGCATGTGACTGGATACACAAACTGATCAATGAATTCACAGTATGAGTAGGGGGAATTCTGGACTTGGTGAAAGACTGAAGACCAGAAGATCACAGACCTCCTCTCACCCTGTGAGTCTAGCTTCTTGATCGAGCACTGGAAGCAATCTGTTTGGTAGTACAAGAACAAGTGATAGATGTATGAGGAATATTTGAATATTGCCTCCCTCTTTAGTCTTGTTAACTGATCATGTATCTTATTGACAATGTATTTGGCATAATTGTATTTCATAGCAGGGGGCTTCACAAGGCTGTATGCAGAGAGCATGACCAGCACAGTTAGATCAACATGTTTACTTGTAGTGAACCCCAGCACAGAGGTCAGCATATCTACCAGTAGCTTGCCAACCTCATTGAAATCTGTGTAGGAAAAAGGAGGTGGCCCAGAAGGTTGGCATTCTGCCTTCATGAATTTCCTGGCTATTGCAGCAATGTATGTGCTAGAGAGTTTGGAGCCCTCATCTAGCAAATAGTTCATGGAGAAGGGGTATAGCAGCTGGGTCTGCTTGTAGTTCAGCATCTGGTTGATGGAATCTGGAGTTATATAAAAGAGGATGCTCCCAGATGGAGACTTCACAGCCCTGAGTTTCTGGTCATAGCTTTTTGCACAGAGGTGGATGACTTCAGGAAAAATGTTCACAGAAGGCAGGAAGTAGGTGGGAAGATTGGATTCCCAGATGCCATACAGGTCACTGTTGTCCAAGTGATTGTTTCTTAGTTGGAAATATGTTTGCAAGTGGCTTCTCTCTACCACAAAGTCTGTGATGAGGGCATCACTGTCCACCAGTGGCATAGCTTCTAGTTCTCTGTTAGGTGGATTTATAGGCACTACATCCAGAGCAGCTGGAGTGGCCATTGTCTTGTTTTAGCTGGATGCTTACTGTATTTCAAGATTGATGTAAATGCTAAGGAAATGGCTTACTGATCTCTGTTTGCAGTGAGTAGTTTGGCAGTGCAAGGAGGCTGTTACAGGCTTAATGAATCTGTGGGGCACTCTGTTTTGAAGAACCAGAGTGTGTTTGAGCTGGTTAGCTGGTTACTTGCAGAGAATTCCTTTAGCAGGGGTGAGGGAACTGTTAATTCAGTCTTCTAGCCAGTAGCTCGGTTTCTTTAATTGCTCTTTGTGGAAAAATGGTGAATTTCACAGAGGGTCACGGGTTTCTTCGAGATTTTCGTCGCGCAGGGGTTTCAGTGGCTTTTTAAGTAGATTTCAGTGGTGAATTTAACAATGTGGGTCTTTTGACTGAGTTCATTATGCAGGAAAGTAGGATTGCAAAGGAGAACAGTGGATAAAAGAGGATGCCTGCGGCAAATACCTGGTTTTAATGGCGTAGGAGGCGTTTGCACCAGTCGAATTGGAGGAATTGCAGGTACTTGGGTTGATAATGGAGGCGGAAGCAACTTTGGTGGGTAGCTTTTGATTTTTGACCGTTGTGGGTTGAATTTCGCATGCAGAGGAGCTCCAGAAGTCGTAGAAAACAATGCGAAATAACGGTTAATTGACGCCTTTTTATGCATTTTTGGCATATTGGCGCCTTTTTGTGATGACATCATGTTGACATCATCATGGGCCCGGGTACGGATGGGTGACGTGGTAGCTGACGTGGGTGCCCAGGTGGCAGTGACACAGCGGTAGGGTGGACAGGGTGACACGGTTTCTGGGGGCGACGTGGAGGCTTGGTGGTGGCAAGGAGGGGTGACATCACACTGACAGGGGCGTGACCTTAGCGCGGGGGGGAAGGCGGTAAGCGGTTTCCCCGGAGGGGTCTAGGGCGGTAAGCGGTTTGAAGGGGGGGGCAGTGAACACCGCGGGCGCCTGACGCGTGGCGGGGGTACGGCGGCAATACCGCCCATCCCCCAGACACAAAAGGTCGGGCAGGTTCGTTGCAAGATCGACCGCCCACCGTTGGATGGCGGGGCGGAAGATCGTGCAGTGGGCGGCAATCGCAAGGTGACAGTGTGTTAAATGCAGTGGGAACCCGCCCCAATAAATTAATTAATTTAATTAAAATCGAGCGCGGGGGGTAGGAACTTTAGGTTTTGGGTTTTTTCGTTTATTAATGTTTTAATAATAAAAAAAAAAAACATTACAAACACAATTTTGAGTGCAGAAAGGGGTAAAGGGTTCTAGCAGGGGCGGGGATTTTGATTTGTTTGACTTTTAACCATGGTTTTTTGCCAAAACCCATAGTTTTTAGGATGATTGAGGGTTAATACTAACCCTTGAGGGGTTAATATTTCCCAAGGAAGGGATATATAGCTATAGTGTTAGGGGGAGGGTATTTATAGATATTTTTTGGGAAATTTTCATAGATTCTAATAGAATTAGGAGAAAAGGGGGGAATTAGGAAGCTAAATAATATATTAGTGGTTAATATGGTTTGTGAGGTGAATGAAGGGGTAAAGCCAAGTTCTAATAGGTAAAACTTAACTTAGGATTTTGAGGATAAACGAAATGATGAAAAAGATGCTTTACACAAAAAATGTGGCTTCTTTTCATGTTTGAACTTCATGGGCTTGACCAAGTAGTTTGTGATGCAATGAAGTGGAACTGGACACCTGAGCAGATCTCAAGGTCCTTGGGGGTGTTAGTAAAATGAAGTTTTGGGGAAAAATAGGGGAAATTAGACATGCTTCCAATGCTTGTCCTCCACTCTTTTCTTTTGATGCCAATACCCTAAGTGGCATGAGTTTTTGCACTTAGTAAGCCAATTGGTGATGGCTCTCCATTTCTGCAACCTTGCACTACTTACCCATCCTAGTAATCCTAACATTTTTTCTTCATTAAAGTGGGTGCACTTGAATTAGCAGACCCTGATTTTCCTCTTTTTCTTTTGACTTCCCTCCTATCTAAAACCTACCCTTATTTCTTCCAAGGCCCCAGATTAAGCAGTTGGGCACCTTTATTTCTCTACCTAGCTAGTCATCTGCCAAGCTTGAGCTGTTTGGTCAGGGAACATTCCTATTCTGCAGCAAGCAATTTAACCATGGCATGGTCCAGTTTAGATTGTTGGGCCATCCATCAAGTGTGATTAGCAGCAGTATTTGCAGAACATGATACTTCCAAATAAGCTAGTAGTGGAAATTTTGACTGGCCACTTTCCTGGTCTTTAGTTTGGGGTTCATTTTCACTTTTCTCAAGACCACTTGATTTTCTTTCCTTTTGATTATTCTTTTAAGGCATACCCTCTTTTCATTTTTTAATTTTTGTAGCATGTATACAAAATATGGAACCTTTGCAGCCTGCAATGATGAACATATTTAGCCCTTCCACTGTCAATCTTGAAAGATGAAACCTATTGGTATAGGAACCTAACACAGTGCACCCTAGAAAAGCAATCGCCATTAAAGGGGAAGTTGAAAAACTTCTTAAATCTGGATTTATTTATCCTATCCCTCTCACATATTGGGTGTCAAATATCATACTGGTAACTAAGAAGTAGGGCACCATTTGGGTCTGTGTTGATTACTATGACCTTAATCGTGCTTGTCCAAAGGATAATTACCCCACTCCTTTTATAGACCAGATCATCGATGAATGTTCTGGGAGTGACATTTTCTCCTTTATGGACAGTTTTTCTAGTTATAACCAGATAAACATTGCACCGATTGATCAAGATAAGACCGCCTGTATCTGTCCATGGGGGACTTTTGCATATAAAAAGCTCCCTTTTCCTTAAGAATGTTGGGGCTACTTTTCAAAGAGCGATGTCCTATGCTTTCCATGACATTAAAAACACCATTCAACCTTATTTGGATGACCTTCTTGTTCATTCACATAAGCGCCATGACCATCCTGATCATCTTCGACAAATATTTCTTCATTGTAGACACCATAACATTCGACTATATCTGCATAAGTGTGTCTTCTACGTCAAATATAGACAACTCCTCAGTTTTATTGTTTCCAAATATGGAATTCATCTTGATCCTCTCAAAGTTGAGGCTATTGTTAATCTACCCCCTCCCTCTTCGTTGCATCAATTACAGAGTCTGCAACGGAAAGCGAATTTCCTTTGTTGCTTTGTGCCTAACTATGCTAAGCTAGCTTCAAGGTTCACCTGATTTCTTAAGCAAGGAACTCCATTCATTTGGGATGAGTCCACCCAAAAGTCCTTTGATGACTTGAAGGTTGTCCTCATTAATGCTCCTCTGTTGCATCCTCCGAACTATCATTGCGATTATTTCCTCTATCTAGTTGCAGCTTCCAACACTATCGCCATGGTGCTGGTGCAATATGGTGATGAAGGTCATGAGAATATCATTTATTACCTCAATCAAAATCTCCTCAATACTGAGACCCATTAGGCTTATGTTGAGAAGTTGGCTTTGGATGTTGTTCAATTTGTTCAGCGCTATCAGCATTATATTCTCCTTTATACTACAACTGTGATTTCCGAGTGTAACCCCATGACTTACATTCTAACTCATTAGTTACTTGAGGGCAA
Organism: Pinus taeda; assembly: GCA_000404065.3. Lineage (NCBI taxonomy): Eukaryota > Viridiplantae > Streptophyta > Pinopsida > Pinales > Pinaceae > Pinus > Pinus taeda. The sequence goes on along the minus strand of APFE030121973.1, from coordinate 110,244 downwards.
GTATTCTAAGTGGATAGTCATCCTCCAAGAATTCGATTTGGTGTTCACTACTTCCAAATCCAAGAAATCACTTGTATTTGCTAAGTTGATTTGCTATCTTCCCTCTACTTCTCTTCCTACTGGTGCTAATGAGCAACTCCCCGTCAAGACTCTTTTTCTGATTAGCACTCTCGACCCTTGGTACGGTGATATCATAATGTATTTCCAAACTTCTACCTTCTGGTTTTCATTGACCAAGGATGATCATCAAGGCATTTGGCATCAATCCCAACCTTACCGCATCATTGGGGATACTTTATACCGCAATGGTGTTGATTCAATTCTTCATCGATGTTTAACTCTTGATGAGGCTGAAAGAGTCTTGAATGACTATCATTCTAGTGCATGTGGCGATCATCTGTCTGGCTATGCCACTACTCAAAAGATCCTCTATGATGGTTACTTCTGGCCCCCCATCTTTAAGGATTTCATCCTTGTTGTTTGCAAATGCCACGAGTGCCAGATTTATCAGTGCAAAATGTGTGGCCCACCCACTCTCCTTCACCCCATTATTACCGTTGGTCCTTTTGCCAAATGAAACATTGATTTTATGACCTGTAACCCTCGTTCGGCTAGGGGACATGGTTATATTATTGTTTCCATGGATTACTTCACCAAATGGGCCGAAGCGATGCCTACATATTCAACTGACGGTAAAAAGGCGGTGCAATTTCTATTCAATCATGTTATTTCCAGGTTTGGAGTTCCTCAAGCCATTATCATTGACCATGGCTCCCATTTTCACGATTACATGATGGTTGAGCTGAATTTTACGTTGGGCTTGCATCATGACGGCTCAACTCCATATTACCCTCAGGCCAACGACCAAGTTGAGGTTGTAAAAAAAATGTTAGTCACTATGCTTTAGCACACCATTGGGATGCACAAATCCAATTGGCATCTCATGCTTTTTCAGCTTTGTGGGCCTACCGAACCTCTACGAAAGATGAAACCGGATTCACACCTTTCCATCTCGTCTATGGTCTAGAAGCAACTTTACCGATTGAGTGTGAAATTCCCTCACTCAAATTAGTTGTCGAACTACTCCCTGAAATCTCACCTCAAGAAGAGTGTCTCTTGTATTTAGAATGACTGGATGAAACCTATTGTCTCACTGCTTTAGTCATTGAAACACAGAAAAAGCAGGTTAAGTCCCACTTTGATAAGTCGGTTTCTCCTCGCGCTTTTTATGAAGGTGATATGGTCCTGCTATATGACTAAGCTAATGTTAAGCTGGGGGGAAGATAAATTCGAACCCATGTGGCATGGGCCCTATATTATCAAGTGTGTGTTACAAAAAGGGGCTATGAGTTGATTGATTATGAGGGAAATCCCTTGGACAAGCCCCACAATGGGTTGTATCTCAAAAATTACTATGCCTGAGTCATCTCGCATAGTTACTTTTGTACATAAGTGTGTTATTCATTTTTGTGTAGTTTGGTTTGGTGTTTTTTCAAGCAACTTTCTTTCTTATTATGTCTTCACCTTCTTTGCAAATCTCTATGACTCCTTACATCAGTTTCATTGATGGTGCTTGTCATAGTACCCAAAATCTATCCTCCATGGCATGGTTTATCTATGCCCCTAATGGTGAGTTGATTGATCTTCAAGGTATTTGTTTGATTCAAACAACTAATAACATTGTTGAATATAGCACAGTTATCGAGCTCTTGTCAAACGCCATTGCTCTTGACATTCAGGAAATGTTTGTTAACCTTGATTCGCATCTTGTTGTCAGCTCAATCGGAAATATTCTGTCATAAACCCTCACATATTGAGAATGTATGTGCGTATTCGTCTATTAGAAATAAATTTTGATTATATCACATATCATCACATTCCTAAACATATGAATACATTAACATATGCATTAGCTAATTATGTGTTAGACAGACATTTACGCAACATGTGAAAAACAAAACATTGTATCATAGTAAACAAGAAATATATATATCTATATATATATATATATAATGTTTGAGTGTCATACATCAAAACCCAAAAATAGTGTATGTGTTCAGTACATTCGTGGCTCACAGGCCTCAAAACTATAAATGCTAAAACTATTGACTACTCAACATAATGCTCATGATAGCATGTCACTACTCCTACTACTCAAGTCAGTAATCAGCAGATCCGATCTGACACTCCCATTGTGTGCCAGTGATATTGGTGTGTAATTTCCACCATTCAGGCATACTATGGGATGCCTCTGGTTAGGTTATCAAGATTCCACGCAATTTCTTCCTCATTATCGACTCCTTCCTGATAAGGAGTAATCTCAAACTATCAAGCAATGCGTCTAGCAATCGAGGACATCTCGATTGGTCGCTTTGGTCCTACATCTACAATTACAAAATTGAAATGTCACGAATACATATATTTCAAAAAACAATAAAAAATCAGAAATCAAAATTGTTTTTCTTACCTCCATCATCAAAATCCCCCCTTTCTCATAGTGGCATGTTAGGATCATCTCGAAAGTCAGTACCGCTATATGTACATTCCTCTACCACAATCAATTGACACCTCAGCCACGCAAATAAAGCAGGCTTGTATGACATATGCTGGCCCCCACCAATTCTAGGCATCAATTCACTCCATCGGACCATCTGTGGATCTCGTGGAAATGGGGGGTTTAGGTCTGCCAGCTGATAGTGAAATAGTGGGATCCATTCCAAAAATAAAGTCACCAAAATGGAACCATATCCAAACTTTTTCAGGTTCCCCACCTTGCATTTGGATAATTGGTGTTTCATATTCACTTTCATGGCTTTCGCCTAGTTAAAGACAGTGGAAGTTGTGCAGTCTATGGCATACTGAAATTTGGACTTGTTGGACTCATGCAATGCATGAGTCCCAACAACTTTGTTTATGGTCAAGAGCGGCACTTTCAATACAAGGTCATTAACAGTCATGATATCAACCTTGTCGCTTTTTTTATTTCAATGCTTCTGGATAATGTTCTGCGAGCATCATGTTCACACTTGCCCCAGTGGGCCTAGCCCCATACAAATTGAATGGTTCCCCTCTTCAGGATAGTCTGATGATGAATTAGATGTCTGAAGTCTCTAGCTCTAGCTCTTGGTCACGGATCACAAAAACGTCCCACCCAACATCCCACAAACTAATCAAGTATTGTAACAGCTGAGGTTGAGCCCAAAGGCCCAGTGTAAGGAAGAATTTGAGGAGCCCACATTTCCTCAGAGCACATAAATAGTTTTGATCTTCCAATGCCAATGAATCAATTGCTTCGTGATTGTGTTCTTTCCAATCAACCACCTTTTCACTATAATTTGCTTGCAAAAACCATGGATTCAAGTCAACATCAATCTTTGACCAAGAAATTGTGGATTTAAAGCATTTAAATTGGGAGAGATTGAAAAATTTTCATCTCTCTGCGTTGGCGAAATTGTTTTAAAAATAGTGGTGTCAATGGCATAAGTGCCCATTGTAATAACCCTCGATTAGCGCAATCCTGAGCCTGGATTTCACGCCAACCGAGGGTGAATTTTGTTTTCAAAAATCCCCTCAAAAAACTGAAAAAATGGCTGAAATCAAGAAAAAAAAGGTATGAAAATAAAGCTTAGGGTCTCAACTCTTACCTGCAACTAACGGTTCGACGATCAGCCTCCTGGATCGGCCGCAATCCGCTCCTGGAGATTTAGGGCACAAATGGGTAAAAATTGCTCCAAATGAGGTGAAAGAGGTAAATGGTAAAAAATAATATACTTTTTCCATTTTTATAACCTTTTCATGATATTTTAAGGTTTTAAAAGCATTCTTCGCCTATTTTTACCTTAGAAATCAGATAATGTGTTCGCTTCTTGTACAACGACATGTGATGCGATTGTTGATGATGGTGTTGGAGTAATGTTAAGCTCTTTTCTCAACTCATAAAAAACTTGAATGAAAAGATCGCCGAGTATTTTTCCCTTTTTGACTCATTAAAGAGAACAAAAACGGGGGTGTCTACTTTTAGCTCTTTTCTGACTCTTAAAACACGAAAAGCTTTCCGAGCTCTTGTCATTTTGAACTTGTTAAAGGTTATGAAACATCATTTACCCATTATATGTTTACCCCTTTTTCGGGCTGGGATAATCTATTTACGAAAAAGTTACTCCTTGGCTAACATGGTCAAGCGGTTCTCTCAAGTATTGTTTTCTACCTTTTCAGGTGCGAGGGACACAACTATATGAAAATGGACCTTTTGGAGTTTTATTTTTCATGTATTTTTCAAACTCTCTAAATATGAAAAAGATACCGAGTTACATATTTGTCGGACTCATTAAAATATTAAATGACATCGGATTCATCACCATGATGGGCATGAGATTTTCCTTCCTAGGGCTCATTAATCTTACTAGTTCAGATTCATCCGAAGGATGGACTTACAGTGCAAGCACATGTTATCCCCTTCAAGCTTGTGATAAAAAATAATTGGGGTACCTACCAGAAATGGTGGGGAAAAATGGGAAATTTTTACCAATTGAGTTGACAGCCATTCACTCTTGAACATGGCACTCTTCTGCTTCGTGTCGGGTTGGTATATCCCCACTTCATCATTGACCTTCCTGGGTTTGGGCCACCATTTTTTCCTTTCCATTTGATCTCTGCCTTGTCATCATGATCTTCAATCCTATGGATCCCAAAGCTGCCAAACTTCGGAGTCATGTCATTGATATTTTCAAGAGTTAATCCTTCTGCAGTTTACATGCATTCCTGTTTCATTGTATCATTCATAATGATTGCATCCCTTTTCTGTTTCAATGATGTGGGATACATCATGGCCCTCCTTCAAAACAGTCACTTCGTGTCGACTTCAGCTCATTATTCGAGAAGTTGGCGGAGAGACTCCCTTCCAATACCTTAGAGCTTGCATGCCCTAATGGCAAGTTCTTTGCACTCGACGACAGGTTCACATCATTAGCCTTCAATCGGGTGAAATCATGGTTGTTCGACTTTAGTTCCTTATTCACACTTTGTGAATTGTGTTGTTGGTACCCTGAGAGTCATTGTCATTATTGATGGTTTATCTCGCATTTGTTAACAATTCACATCATTGACTAGTAATCAAGCAATTTTCTAGCGTGTTCGACATCAACGCCTCGTGCTAGAAATTGTATGTTGATCAGGTCGTGTTGGAGAACAAGACCCTGGGCTCAATTACACAAGTCCAAGTTTCAAGGTGATGTGACATGATCATGCTTACATACATGTCTCTTTCAGATGGATGGCTGTGACCATACCATGAATTTGTTATATGTGATCCTTCTTACTAGATGGTTGTGCCCATACCTTGGATCCATTTACATGATTTTCTTTTGGATGGCTACGTCCATACCACGATTCATGTATCATAGATTTCAGTGATGTATATGTATCTATGCTTGCTTGCAGGTTTTCCGGCAACGACCTCTAGTTCCATGCATCTACTCATAAAGCATTTCACCCCTCACTCTTGTTCGACCTTCATGCTTAAGGGGCATCTACTACACAACATTTTTTCACTATCCCTATACTCCGTGGAGGACCTCTACAGTGACCCTCAAATGTTTCCCTGCCATGAAGAACATGTCCCTACATCCCTCTTCATTTAAAGAACATTTACCTCTTTCATCATTTCCCAAAAATCTTCCTTCAAGCTCATTTTTCAAGATCGGCGCTAGTGCTCAGTTCTTCCCATGCACCAATTTGAGGAATTTAAAACCAGGACTAGTGCTAAATGGCACAAGTGAGCCTTGCATCATCCACACCAACCCTGTTTTGGAAAATTTTTAAAAATGGAGTCGAAGCTTCCAGCTCTAGAAGCCTCGTGAACGGAAGTCTGGTAAATGGTTAAAATATAGAGCCGAGAGAGTCTGTTTGGACTCCTTTCCCCTATTAATATGGAACAAACAAAAAGGGATAAGGCCTCTCCCACCACAAGAGGATCCATTTCCATTCCATCAAATCTATATAAACTCTCCATTTCACACCCTCGGCTAGCTAATGAAAGGGCTGAAATAATCTGCAAATCTTGAGAGCCATATTAAGATCCTTAGCCTTCTAGTTTGTGTGTGAAGGGAGAATAATCTTGATGAGTTTGGTTTGGAACATAAGGAAAGAGACCTTTAAATTCCATCATGTTGAGGGTGAATCATGAGATGCTTCTAGTGGTACTAGAACCTAGACATGCCAAAGGGAACCTACAACGTCAAGGCTTCGGTTGTATTTCTCTTTTTGTTAATACAACTAACAGTTTATTTCCTATATCGTGTGTAATATTTCATGAGATAGCTTAATAATCGACTTTTTAAGTAGATTGAATTCAATTTTATGCTATCATGTTTGTTGTTGTCTCTTGCATGTTTGTTTCACGTGTTTGAACGAAAGGAGCAAATGAAGTTGGAGCAAGGAGGCAAGGTCAACATCAAGTGGATTAGTGCTATAAGAGGTAGGCCCTCTTATTCGATTCTAATCTAAGGAATTTTACATTAGATTGTTCTGTTTGCGGCTAGACCCACTCTTTGGCTAGAGGGATCACCTCTGTCCTTTGAGGATATTTAACTACTCCACACCACAGTCTCCATAGCCCTCCTTGACATGCATGGTTATTCCTCACCAAATAGTTGTTGGTATAGTGGGCCGATAAAAGATTCGGAAATAGATATATCATACCTTTGTAGGCAATGTCCCACAAAACCTTGTAGTGGTGGTGCACGGTTTTGGTCACTGATGTATCATAGTTATAGTTCCAGTTCTCAAATTGGCATCTCGCGCAAGCAGAATCTAGGAGGTATGAAGCCATGTAGAATTCTAGCGGTTTCTCTAGCTCTGGATTCTTGGCTGCAGTTATGTTTATCTTTAGGGACGATGCCAAAATGCTCACCCAGTTGATAATTGTTCCCCAGGTGGCGACAACGTGCATGAGAGGAACCCAGGTGCCATAGAATACGTCATATTTTTCTTTACCATACAAGCGGCACATCATAGTGGCAATCAGTTGATATAATTTCCATAGCCCTTATGTCCTGTATGCCTGATCTTCTCTGACCCAAAATTTTGATGGGTCCTGCCACCATTCCCTCAAGATATCTTTAACTAGATTTACAAAACCAGAGAGCCACTGATACTGAAGGTCTCTTGTATTTTAGGGAGTATGTAGTAGGTGGAAATATTTGTAGGGGAGATTGTAGCTAAGGGTGCTCCAGTCTAGTTCCTAACCATTCATGAACCTGTATCTTTGTTATGCAGGGCCCAGTCAATAGTTTCTACACACGAAAAGATCAGAGGATGTGACGCTATCTTGTGAATTTTAGACCTCTTGACATTCAGGTATATCGGGAAATCCTCCTAGGTTTCCGGTATGTCTAGCCTCTCGAACTCTTCATAGATTTTATACCAAGAGAGTCTTATAGTTTTATTCATATTGCAAGTTGTGTCCCCATAGATGGGTTGCTCCTCATACTGGTAGATTTCCTATGAATTTCTTTCTCATCTTCTACGAGCAGCGTTTGTAGTTGGGGGTGCCATCTCATCTTCAAAGGAGAATGACACTTGGACCGGAAAAATGATTACCAGGAAGGTGAAAGGTCGCCTACCTGGAGAAATCGCATGCGTGCCCAAGTCGCAAGCCTCCTTCATCTCTCGTGTGACCAAAGGAGTCATTACAAATGGATCAGGGAACCTATTATTTATATTTTTGGTCACACGTACGAGGGTCACATGGGACGCAAGTGCGACCTTGCGACCTACGAGGGTTGTGAGGTCGCAAGGGTCGTGTGATCACGATGGATATTACTTGTGACCTTTGCGACTTATGTGACCTTACGACTTCTGACGATCACAAGGGTCGTGTGGTCACAATGGGTATCTCTTATGACCTTTACAACTTAGCTACTAGTTGGTCACAAGGCTAGCAAGGGTCACAAATGTTCAAGATATAGCCTCTGCAACTCAAGCGACTTAGGCTGCTTGGGTCGCATAGGTCGCACTAGTCACAAGTGATGGAGGGAGTCACATTTTGAAGCTGCGACTGACTTGCTTGAACTAGATTTGTGACTTACCTTGACTTAGCAAGAAACTTTAGGTTTTGATGAGGCTTTTCTGTTCTAGCAAGCTTTTGAGCAAATTCTTAAGTTGCAGAAAGTTCTCGTGTAATACCATGGCTCCAAAAATTTTAAGGATTTTGAAATTTTTGGAGGGGTTGTTGCAGTGGCTACAATAGATACGCAGGACCATGTTGCTTGGGGATGATAACAATGAAAGGGACAATATATCAAGAAAGAAACTCATTGCAAGCAACAAGGACAAAGCAGTAAATGAAATCCAATAAAATAATTTGAGGAAGAAAAGAAGGAGCGAATTTGAACTCATGCTGGCAATAGTGAGAGAGCACAAGCAAGAAGAAGAAGAACAAAAAGAGAAAGTTGCAGAAGAGAAGAGAAGATAGAGGATAGTGAATTGATTCTGGTTGGAATGTTTGGTGTGAAAATGGTTTCTGCTTGGTGAGGAATAATGCCTCTAGAGTCCCTATAAAACCAGAGGGTGGATATCGTTTTCTTTGGATTCCCTTAGTGGTGTGGATGGAGGATTGTGTCATTGGATTCCTAGAGGGAGAGCCTCTAAAACCTCTTATTTTTGTAGTGTGTTTTGTATTCCCCTAAGTGGGTGTAACCACTGTGTTTGATAAGGATGGATACTTATTCTCTGGATTCCCTTAACACTCTTGGGGTGGAGACAATTGGTCTTTGTATTCCTTGTGTGTATTTGGATGGAGAAGCAATGTCTAGATTCATTATGTGCTTGGGTGGAGGTCATGAACCTTCAGATTGATTATATGCATTGATTGGCTGCCATTGGATAATTGTAGCATGGATACAGTTGGATTATGGATTCCCTATATGTTATTGGATTGTTGAGTGGTTGGTGGGTGGAGGAAGGAGATCATATGGATTCGCTATTTCAGTTGGAACTTGGTGTTAGGATCCTTGAGGAAAGACCCCTTAGTCTCTAGAATTTGGCTTAGGGGTGATAGTTGCAAGTAAACATGGATGAAATTGTCTAAGGTTGGGTGGAGAGTCCTTGTTCCAAACTCAGTTTCCCTACAAATTGAAAGATAAGTATCCTTCTATACTTGTTTAAGGTTAATGAATTTATGATGTATTTATGGTTTGAAATGGCTCTGAATTTCTGGATTGTAATAGCGTTGTTAATTTAATGAGTATTTGGTTACATCCTTGTGTCGAAATGGCACTTATAGTTGTGATGAAATCATATATATATATAAATATATATATATATAATATATATATAATATATATTATAATATATATAATATATATATATTAATTATTATATATAAATAATTATATATAATATATATATATATATAATATTATATATATAGATATAACATCTCTTAAACGAATGATGTTGCTAAGAAATTCAAGCAAGTGTTAGATTTTGGACAGAAATGAAGTAGTGTGTAAAATGGTTGCTAGTGTTACTCATAACACATATACATAGGACAGAAAGTGTAATTCTTTACATGATAAAAAAAGATTATGCTATATCTCTGAACTAGAATTATGTCCTATATAAAATGTGTAACTGTGATTTTAACAACATATATGTAAATCACACAAAGACATTATGAAATACTAAAGCTTGTGATACATTTCGTGTTTGAAATGGCTCTGAATTGCTAGATTGTAATAGTATTATTAATTTAATGAGTATGTGGTAACATACTTGTATGGAAATGGCACTTATAGTTGTGATGAAATCATATATATATAACATCTCTTAAACATGTGATGTTGCTAAGCAAGTCAAGCAAGTGTTAGCTTTTGGAAAAAAATGAAGTGTTGTGTAAAATGCTTGATGGTGTTATTCATAACACATATACATAGGATAGAATGTGTAATTCTTTACATGATAATAAAGATTATGCTATATCTCCAAACTAGAATTATGTCCTATATGAAATGGGTAACTTTGATGTTAACAACATATATGTAAATAACACAAAGACATTATGAGATACTAAAGGTTGTGGAAGGATCCCTAAGGACCTAGATTAAAACCTAGAAACAATGGACATAAAGCTCCCTTCTATAAATACGAAGTGATAACATAAGACACTGCCTGCTAAGTAGGGTCTATGTACACACATGTAATTATTCACTTAGTTATAAGTGTGTGAATCCACTTAGGTGGCACTGTACAGGCTTTGAAAGAATGGTCTCCTCTTTTAAGCATAAGGACAACTTGAAACCCTTGCATGCAAGCTTAGTCATCCATGCATTTTCAGTAGCCTTGAGGTCTTCGATGAGCTTCCTAGCATTACTGGTTAGGTCCTGGAAGCCCCTGCCTAGCGCTATATAGTTGCTTGCAAACTTTCTTAAAGCTATGAAGTCCCTGCCATGTGGTAGGAGAGGTGAAACACTTTCAAGAGTTCATTGCATGTCCTCGGAAGAAAGTGGCCACAGGAGAGCCTATGCCAGTATGCTCAAAACTCCTTGCCTAGGGACAGGGAATATTTGAAGGCTAAGAACTCGTTGGAGTGGCTTTAGCCTGAGCTCAAGAGGATAGCACTAGTGAGTGCTTAACAGGCCATGATGGCCACCGAGAGATGTCAGCATAGGTCTCGTCAATTTTTGAACCATTGTCACTGAGTTGCAAAGGAATCCATGTTCATGGAGGAAATGAATGTGCATCGTGAGCAATGGAGCCTCAACCTTATAGCCTCATAAGGCCAACCTTATTTCCAAGAGAGTGGCTAAAACCCTAGCCGTGGAAGCCATAGATTGGTTTCCACAATTTCCCTCTATCACCATTCAGTAAGGAATTTGATGTGGCCCGAGACCTCCATCCTAGAATTTTAACCTCATTACCCAAGGGATTGGTTGGGATGAAGTCGACAGGATGAGCTGGCACACATAGGCCTGGCGAACCTACCATTGGTTGGAGGTTGGTGCCCATAGGACAGCGTGCCTCAGCCTTCATCCTGTAGATTTAACTTACACCACAAGGATGACCACGTTGGCATCAAGCTAGTATGTGTTTGATGACATGTTAGCCCACGGTAATGCCATTGGCGGGGAGATGGGTCATGTAACAAGTGAGTTTGGAATATTAACACGCCATCTCGAAAGCAATTCCATTGGTGGGGAAGTGGGCCACTTGACAGGTTTTCCTAGATGGATCACCCTAGAGTGTCTCAAGCGCATAGGCAGAAAAGGAGCAGGGTGAATAGTGCAAGATGACGTGGGCACAACCATGGTGGTAGTATATGAGCATGGCGACCAATGGGGATGAGCAGAGCAACCTCACCATAAACGTAGGCCCGGTGTAAGGGACTTGGAAGTTAAAGGAAAATGGACAAGGTGCTTGAGCGGAAGCATCAGGTATGCAAGTGCGAGATGACATCACTTGACGTCACCCCAGAAGTCTCACCTCAGAGATACAAGGGAGTGCAACGGAGGAAAGTGTCGAGACCAAGGCGTCAAGATGACGTGTCCCGAAGGGTCTCACCTGGAAGGTTAAAGAGTGTAGCTTAATGAAATAATTTGGATAGAAGCTTCAGGATGATGTGGCACTACAATCACATGTGCCAATTAGAAGTGGCAATCTACAACAAGGTGGCCCACAACGTCCACATGTCCCAGAGGTGCTAGAAGAGCACCTAAGGAAATCATTGAGATAAAATAGGTGGGGTGAATAGGTATGGTCTTGTGGCAAGCATGTCTACCTCACTGCTCCTCCATTAGTCAGGGAGTGGTCCCAATATACATGCAAGCCTAGTGGAAAGGCCCTGACGAATAACAAAGGAGAGCATTGGGATGACGCATGTTGTTGGTGCCCACTCGAGGATGTGAAAGTCACGGGTCGACAATTGAGATCACACATTATCATTAGTGGGCAAGAGGAAGGTGGCGAGGATCTATTGAATTTCCATGGTCTTGGGTTTATGTTAGAATATTAGAATCTTTTACATTACTAAACCAAGAATCTCAACAAGAATTACTTTGCACAGTGGAAAATATAAATCAGTAAATTACATATGCACAAGTATACACAATTTTTAACAAAATTGTACAATAATGTACAACCAAATCTTCGTTATATTATACCAAATCTGAATAATATAATAGTCTATGGTATACAAGATACAATTTGAAAACTTCATTTCAGCTTCGATGTCATATATTTTACTGTCAATGCTTCCCACCCATAATGCTCACTAGTTTTCCTTTAGTCCTTCCAAGGACAACACATCGAGACTCTAGGAGGGCTTCCACCTAACACTATTGCACGTCACTTTTGTACCATGTACATGGTCTAATCCAATCTACTCTCTTGGTAGGCCTAATCCTGAGCTCCAAACTGCTAGGCTAGCAGTCACCATTGTCCATCAAGGTGTTGCAATTTGGCACCAAACTTCACCCAACCTTCAGCTCCTCTTTGTCACTTCAAGATATCTTGCCTACGACTAATTTGGATTATCAACAAGTTGTCATCCACCAGACCAATGATTTCGAATCCTTCACTACACAAGTTGCTCCTAATTGAAGTATTCTCACCACCCAAGTCAACTCCAATACATGGCTTCCACAAGCTGCAATACTCTGATCCAAATCTAGTCAAGACTATGACCCAACACAAGACATTTTTTTCTCTCTAAGTCTATTAACTACCATTTTCATTCACTCCACTTAGTTAGGGCACCTATCATACTGCAATACCCCTACTCACAGTCCCTTGAATCACTTGCAGCTTCCCTTCATTTGTTGCGGCCTTCTCTTGGAGAGGTCTCATTTCCTGTTGTTGTTCTAGGCATGAACAACCCTCAATCCACCGTATGTTTCCCTCAAACAAAGTGGTAGGGTATGTGGCATACCCACAACAGTTGCGGATGCCTCTCCAAGGGTACGTCCTCCCTTTATTTTCCAAGGATTACTACAGAAAGGTCTGTGACATACCATTTCAGGGATAAACTACCCACAAGAAACCCTTAAACATTCTAGACTTCACTTTTGTACCTCAGCCCTCCTTCCCTGCAATCTCAATCACCAAAATAGGCCCAAAACATTCCTCTCTCCCACGTCAGTTAGCTCTCCTTGTTGCAGCCTAGAACATAGGTGTATTTCTCCTTAATGAGCTCTTTTGTTGCACAAAATGAATGAGGAAATGTGCTCCACTCCACCTCTATATATACACATAAAGAGGGCTCCATGAATTAGATGAAGAGTCATGTCTATTGGATGAATTCCTCAAGCCTACATGACTTTTCTTGTCCATATATTAATGACAACTTCAAAAATTCATAACTTCATTTCTAGAGATCCAATTTGAGTGATATTTGGAGCATTTGAATTGTCATGCCAAGCTCTATCACCTCAAATTTACTCATTCTCAAACTATTCATGGTTTTGCCATGAATGTCGATGGGTTAAAAACCCCAACCTTGGGTTCCAAGCCCACAAGTGACCCTTGTGGTGATTTTTCCTCTAATCCCCGAACCCTAGGGCTTGGAGTTACTCCCAAGCTACACAAATCAACACTCCCTCGTAGTGAGGGAGGTACTTCCAAGACTATGAAGTAGCTCTTCATCATCATCACTGCTCACAACACTTGCCCAAATCCTGGTGCTCACAATCGCAACAATCCTTGTTTTATGAACTACGCCCTTCTTGGAATTGTCGTTATCACTGGAATCATCATGCTTCTTCTTCTTCTCCTATATCACTTTCCAATCTCTCCATGGTTCCTTCTTGGAAATTGTAGGAGCACCCTTGCTCCCCACTGACCACACGCTCTTCTTGGGCTGAAAAGTCTCCCTTTGAACCTGCAAGCTCCCTCTCGAACTCGACTCCCTCTGAGTCTCTGGAATCTAGACCTTCTTCTCGGGAAGGTGAACCTTATTCTCGGGATCCTGTACCTGCTCCTCTAAAGCCTCCACCTACACTTGCACCTTCTCTAGCTTCTTTGGAACTTGCACCTACTCCACATGCTTCTCATGATCCATTGCCTTACCCATCAACCTATATAAACCATGCTCTCTAACTCCAAGTATGATACCAGCGAAGCTAGAGCCTCTAGGCCTGAGTCTTGCCTTCCCATCCTGGAACAAGACCTCAAACTTGTTCTTCTCGATCATCGAGAAAGAAATCACACTATATCTGAGTCCTAGTATGAATAATGCATCCTGGACTCGCATCACACGTCCTGTCTCCATTCTGAATGGCACAACACCCAATCCTTGGATATACAACCAATTCTTGTTGCCCAACACCATGTGAAACTTCGAGTCTCATTCAGCAAGAGTCTAAAAAACCTCATGTGACCCTGTCATATGTTTCATCGCACCGCTGTCCACGTACCATCCATCCTCATTGACAGTACCCTGCGAGAAATGAGAGATCATAGCAAATTCCTCCTCCTCCAATCTCCTGGTGAAATCATCTATCTTAGCAAAAGTGGCAACACTAGTGACTTGCTTTCCTTTCTTCTTCTCTCATCTCACTTCTTCTTCATCGGACATTGCAACGAAAAATGACCCATCTCACCACAGTTGAAAAACTTGACCTTACTCAAGTCCTTCTTCTGCTTACCCTTCATTCGCATTGCAAGTGCCACGTCATCATCAAAAGTCTTCTTCTTTGGATTAAGATCCTGTTACACAGTATTTTGTCACTGTCCCTGTACTCCCCATTCCTTGATCCTGGAGGACCTCTACAGTGAACCCTACATGCTTTTCCTTCATTAAAAAAATCCCATTATGTCCCTCTTCATGAGCAGATCATTTCCCTTTTGCACCATTTCCCCTGAAACTTCTGCTTTGCCCAGTTTACAAGACCGACGCTATTGGATTTTGTCTCTCCCACACTGATGTAAAGAGATTAGCACTACTCCTTGCACCGCCCGGAGCAACTGAGCTGTGTTTGGCTGGATGGGGTTGAGGATGACAGTTTGGACTCCTTTCCCCTATAATGATGGAACTACCTCAATGGATAAGTCCTTCTCCCATGAGAAGAGGATCCATCTCCCATCCATATTTCCTACATAAACCTCCCTTCATCCCAGGCACAAGTTAGTCATAGTTACAGTTTTGGTTGAGTGTGAGTATACTATTTTGGATTAGACAAGCAAGCTATTACTAGTTGTAGCCATCTATTTGAGGGAGAAGTGTGCTTGGTTTGGAGTGAAGCCTAAAGGGAAGATCCTTTAAACTATTGTTGTTTGAAGCCATCATGGAATGCTAGCAGAAGTGTGGGGGAACCTGGTCCTGTAAGAGGAAGACTGCAATGTCAAGACGAATGGTTGTAATCTCTCTTTGATATTAATATATGAAACTATCAATTGATTTCCTACTTGTTTTGTAATATTACATATCCATGTCTTAATGCTTCTTGACATTTTAAGTAGGTTGAATTGCAATTTGTCTATTATTATGTTTGTGTGTTGTTGTTGTTCACTTGTTTTAGTAACTTAATCAAGGAAGCGAGAGGTTGTTGGAACAAGCAAGTGAGGACATCATCAAGCAGGATAAGCAACCAAGAGGTAGGCCCTCTTGATTGATTCTAACCTAAGGAAATCTTCCATAGAATGTATTTGTTGTGTCTAGACCCATTATCAAGCTAAAGGAATTCATTCATGTCCGCACTTATAATTTTTCTTCACCACAAATTGGCGACTCTACTAGGGATCCCATCTTTTGTTTGTTTTGGATTTCATGATTTCGTGAGAACTTTTCTAGTTTCACGTTTTCCCTTTGGTTCTATTTCTTTTCTCTTGCTTACTAGCCTAAGTCTAAAATTCATAGTAGAAGATCTGGTCCCTGTTTTGAATTTTTTTTTATTTTTCCTTAGTTACCTTGGTCAACACATTTAATCCACTGATAGTCGCACTGACCAGCACAAATTGTTGAGGAATAGTCGTGCCAAATAGGCTCTGGCACTTGTTGTCAGTTAGGTAGTCACGTTGATGCCTCTAAGTGAAGATTAGGGCTTGACCCCAATCTTGGCCAGTGTGTTTTGCTCTTGTGTTTTTTACCCCATGATATTTTTTGACTGTTTTCTCCCTAATTAGAAAGCTACTCTTCATATTGGTTTTGCTTGCATGTTGGCTTGTCATATTTCTATTTGATTGATTGAGTCATTGAGTGGCCAGGGACACTAGGGCACCTAGTTAGTCGCCCATTCGACAACTTGTGGACTCACTAAGTTTGATTGTAGGTGTGTTTACCCCTTTCATTTTCTCTTTGGTCCTTTTACAACTTTGGCCTCTTTTTACACAAGTTTCAAAAAGTTTCGTTTACTAGCTTGAACGACTCTTTCCAACATAGATTACATTGTTGGCCTTGTATTTGGTAAAGTCGGTGTTTCATTGATCTAAATGAACTTCTCTTTTCATATTTTTATCTGCTTGAAGAGCTCATTGTCTCAAAAACTTTTTCATGGAAGGTTTGTATGCAAAGTTTGTTTCGTGTTTTCATGAGAAAGTATGAAATTCTAGCCTGTTGCATCATCATGTTATGAAATTTGCATCTTTTTAAACACTAGAATTGCATCAGAATTTGAAAAAGGAAGAGAAATTTTTCATTTTAAAAGGACTAATAGATACGTGCTTGTCAGGAAATTAGGAATTGGAATGCATTTTTCATTAGTTTATTTAAAAAAAAAAAAAAGTGAAGCAATGAAAGATCATTTCATTCTCAATTGTTTGATTGTTTGCATTTGATTGAATAGTTTCTACCCTCTCTAGTGTAGGCATTTCATCGAATTGAAAAGGTCTTGTCCAATTTAGTTCCATTTTAGGTTTTTTTGAGTAGCATCGCTAAGACATGAAAACTGAAACTTAACTCAAGATCAACTCTAAAATGAATTCAATTAACCTAAGGCACATTTTACATTAACGATCATATCTAGAAGGTCTAAGCTAGAGATGTGTTCCAGCGTCTTTAAACCTAGCAGTTGTCATTAGCTTCGGCATGACACAACGCTAGTATGGATTTTTTCTCCCCGTACTGTCGAGTATATAATGGGAGACCCCACTAGGTTGCAATCCTTTTATCCTTAGGAAGCCGAGTCAGCCGCCTTGCGAACATGATACACCGAACACAACATTTGGGGAGATTGCATGCTCGTACTTCTTGGTTCGCCAGGAGGTATTCTTCAGTTCACAGTTTCTTGGTAATCCTGTTTACCTAGATCATCTAGAGCAGTCATTCGATATTTTTGACTCATTAAACTTAAAATATCATTCGGGCACTTGACCTTTCGAGCTCATTTCCAATCGAAAGTGATAGAGTCATCTTTTGTCTCTTTCTCGACTCTTCAAAAATGAAATAACATCAGTCTTTTTTGCATCTTAATAATTGATTGTCCATGATCCAAAACACCTTGTTAGTCTTTTTGACCAAATCGTGAGTTCCCTTAAAAGGACATTTTAAAGCCTTGAAGTTATTTGTTTTGTTGACTAAGACAAGGTCATCGAGGTTGAGCCATCTGGTTCACCCAATTCCTCTTCCTCTCCTCCATCTGAAAGATTGCCTAAGGGGTCGTTTCCTAAGTTATTAGAGTCACTTGAGGACCAAAATGTTGAACTCGCAATTGCTTTGAGTGTTCAACCATTGTCATCTCGTCCTCCACCTACTTTTGATTCAGGGTCATCTTCTGATCTGGACCCAGAATCTCTGGACAATTCCATTCGAACTCCAGAGAATTCGCCAACCACTGATGGTCAACTTGAACTGGTTATCTACCCTCCAAACCCTCTGTTTGACGTTGTTGAGATATCACCACAACATCCTTACAGTCCGTATGACCAGCTGGGTGTTCCTTTGGAACTATCCCCCAGTACACATTCGGTCATTCGTCGTCGTTTGTTTTCAAACATGGAACCCGAAGGATATGCTCCAGTCACATCTCCGAATGAATCTGAAGTTTCTACTCCACACACTATTGAGGGAGAAGAATTACAATTGCAGTTCCCTCTCGAGGGTTTCCCTTATTTGGAAGGTATTCCCGTTAGTTTTTCACCCAGCTATGTGTCTTTGGGGCACTTAGTTTCAGGGACAGCTAGTGCCTCATCACTCTACCATAATTCTGTATCGGCGTCAGGCGTCAGGCCTATGTCAGGTCTGTTTGTCATGAACACGACTTCCCAACATGCTATAACTTCAGTCCCGGTGCAATCCAATGTTCTGAATACTCTTGTATCATCGATCCCAGTTACGCGTCAGTCACAACCGGCAGTTTCAAAGATCTTCTTCGTTAGTTCTTCTGTCCCATTAGTTAATGGCCAGATTGTACCACCGCCTAGGGTGCAGAACCTGAATGTCTCTAGGGTGTCAAGTGCCACTAATGTGAGCGGCTCACAAGCTCACATGATTGGCATAAACCAGCCCTCCTCTAATATTATTTATAACCCTGTTGACCCTACTTGATCAAGCAATGTCCAGTACCAACAGTTTCAAAATCCCATTGGTCTGTATGGATCAAGAAATGTTCAGTATCAGCAACCCTATGGGGCTCAGGTCCAATACCAAAATCCTTATGTTCCATATGGTTCTCAAGGATTTGTTTATCAACCTTACACCCTCCAATCTGGGCAGTACATTCAGCCTGGCTACAGCTAGATTTAGTTCGGTAATTTCCCGAGCACTGTTCAAGTACCCTTGCAACAACAAGGACAGCCTTTATAATAATCAGGGCAGCCTTTGTTACCACAAGGGAAACCTTTGCTACCCCAAGGGTTGTCCGCGCAACAGCAAGGAAAATTTATCCCACAGCAAGGTCACTTGCAACAACCGTAAGGTCAATACTTACAACAGTTGCAGTAGGTCGCGCAATAGCAGATGCAATATGCTCCACATTCCTCTCAACCCATAACCTCGCAGGGCCAACCTCTGCAACCCGAGGGACAAATTTTGCAACCACAAGGGCAACCCTTGCAACAACAAAACTAACTAGGGTAGTAACAACCCTTGTATACATACCAACAAGGTCAACACTTCCAGGGGTAGGGTCAAGGTCAAGTCCTGCAATAGCAAGCCCAAAACCGTCTTGTCCTAGGTCAACACGTTCAGAATCCTGTCATCCAAGGGCACCAGGTACAAAACCCCTACGTCCAAGGGCACCAAGTGTATCAACCTTATGCCCAAGGACTGTAGGTCTAGGCCCCTCTTATTAAGGGACAACAAGCTCAACAACCCTATGTTATTGGACAACAGTTCCCATATCCATATGTCCAAGGTCAATAGGCTCAACAACCTTTTAACCCATATGTTTCCTATCAGCAACCTATGCTTGGACAGTTTCAAGGTATTCAAGGTCAAAATCCTGCCTATGGTCAAGGTAACCCGCAATGGGGGCAACCTCAGATTCCATATGGCCAAAATCCTTACCATCAGGGATGGGCTCCTCCCTATGGGCCCACTTATCGACCCCCCATGCCTTTTAACACTCAATTACCTTTCTTGGCTACACTTGAGTTGCTAGCTGTATCGCGCCTTACGAATGATCCAATCCTTCATTCGTCGTGCTAGCCTCTGGTGTCATCCAAGATACAAGTGATTTCCCAAAGCTCGATGGAAAAGCTAAAGAAGATCCTTAGGCCCATGTGATGACATATCACCTCCGGTGCTCGTCGAACTCGTACGTGGACGATGCCATTCGTCTTCGTCTTTTCCAACAAACCCTCATGGGTGTTGCAGTGAAATGGTACATTGAAATACCTCGAAGTAATTTCCATGACTTCAATTTGTTAGCCATGGCTTTCCTCACACATTTTCAGATGCCCATTCGCTATGAAACTAGCACCTATTTGCTCACATCGCTTAAGCAAGACATTACAACGCACATCTCTGACCACATCCATGAATGGAAACGTAGACATCGCTTGATCAAATTCAAGATAGCTGATTAGTTTCTCACTGAATGGTTTACCAAATCATTTGTAGCCTCAATTTCTCACGATATAGCTATGGGTGGATGCGTCACTAAAGAGCAAGCCATCGCTCGTGCCCAGTACTTGGATCTGGTTTACTCTCAGTCTGCCACTTTATACAAGTTGTTACCCAATGCTCGGCGGCCATCATCTAATCCCACAACATCAACGTCACCAGTTGTTCCTCCCGTTGATGGAGTTATTGGTTCAGTATCCCAGACCCCTACTAAAACTTCTTCCAAATAGAAATCGGTCTCAAATGTTGCTCCTAATAGTTCATCTCAGAATCCACCTAGCCCTGGTAAAACCTCAGCGGTCCATGCTATAGTCTACCACAATAGACAAATCCTCGAAAGGAAAAAATAAAGGCAAAGGCAAAGCTAAAGCCGATGCCTTGAAACAAGGTCCTCCCAAATCGTCTGTTGTCGAATCTTCGCAACGGAAACCTGTTAGTTCCCTATACTACTAGTGTAACCCCTTATTTTTATTAGTACAACCCACTTATTATATTATTGTTCCCATGTATTCCCCATATTGTTATTATTATTCCCCATAGAAGCCCACTAATGTTATTATTGTGCCCTTATATTAGTATTGTTATGTCGGCTCTAATTCTATTATGATCCCTTAGACTCCTATATATAGAAATGAGGTCTTGTCATTTGTATCATCTAAGAATTGTTCATTTGTGTAATGTAAAGGAGGTTGACCCCTCGAAGAGGCTGAATTCTAAGGTGTTGATGTCTCTTTTCTATCTTTTTGTGAGCTGGTTTCATAACATTTGGTATCAAAGCTTTGGATTCTAGGGTTTCACTGCTCCAAAAAGGTCATCGTGGTATTTTCGCTATAATTTTTTTTCTACAACATCTCAGAAGCTAAAACAAAAAACCATTCTAGAAGAAATATTGTTGAACTTCCACGTCTGAATTTCAGATCTTGTTTTGCTATATTTTCAGAGATATGATATGAGGAAGTTAGGGTTTTGCAAAAGCTCCAAAATTTCATCTAAAACAAGT
>APFE030121973.1:58347-75804 GCA_000404065.3 Pinus taeda | reverse complement strand
AATAAAAGTAACATAATAATGAGAGCCACTGAGAGATGATACCTGAGCAGGTCCCCATACATTTGTATGCACAAGCTCTAATTTTTCGCTCTTCTTTTCTTTCCCAACTCTGAGAAATCTGACTTTCTTATGTTTTCCATAAATGCAATTCTCACAAAAGTCCAAATCAACATTCTTCAAACCCGGCAACAAATTCCTTGAGTGAATAATCTTCATCCCTTTTTCGCTCATGTGTCCGAGCCTATGATGCCATAATGTTGCATCTGCTCCTTTGGAAGTTAAAGCATTAATAGAGTTTGAAATACCATTGCATAAATACAATGTACCAACCTTTTCTCCTTTTGCTATTACCAGCATTCCTTTGGTGACCTTCCAAGCTTTCTCTATGAAAGTTGTCACACAACCTTCACTGCCTAACTACCCTGTTGAAATGAGATTTTTCTTCAGATCTGGAACATGCCTTACCTCCTTTAGTAGCCATTGGTTTCCATTTTGCTGTTTTACAAGAACCTTGCCCATTCCAACAATTTTACAGGTAATCCTGTTTACGGTTTCTTGGTAATCCTATTTACCTAGATCATCTAGAGCAGTCATTCGATATTTTTGACTCATTAAACTTAAAATATCATTCGAGCACTTGACCTTTCGAGCTCGTTTCCAATCGAAAGTGATAGAGTCATCTTTTGTCTCTTTCTCGACTCTTAAAAAATGAAATAACATCAGTCTTTTTTGCGTCTTAATAATTGATTGTCCATGATCCAAAACATCTTGTTAGTCTTTTTGACCAAATCGTGAGTTCCCTTAAAAGGACATTTTAAAGCCTTGAAGTTATTTGTTCTGTTGACTCAGACAAGGTCATCGAGGTTGAACCATCTGGTTCACCTAATTCCTCTTCCTCTCCTCCATCTGAAAGATTGCCTAAGGGGTCGTTTCCTAAGTTATTAGAGTCACTTGAGGACCAAAATTTTGAACTCGCAATTGTTTTGAGTGTTCAACCATTTTCATCTCATCCTCCACCTACTTTTGATTCAGGGTCATCTTCTGATCTGGACCCAGAATCTCTGGACAATTCCGTTTGAACTCTAGAGAACTCGCCAACCACTGATGGTCAACTTGAACTGGTTATCTACCCTCCAAACCCTCTGTTTGACGTTGTTGAGATATCACCGCAACATCCTTACAGTCCGTATGATCAGCTGGGTGTTCCTTTGGAACTATCCCCCAGTACACGTTCGGCCATTCGTCGTCGTTTGTTTTCAAACATGGAACCCGAAGGAGATTCTCCAGTCACATCTCTGAATGAATCTGAAGTTTCTACTCCACACACTATTGAGGGAGAAGAATTACAATTGCATTTCCCTCCCGAGGGTTTCCCTTATTTGGAAGGTATTCCCGTTAGTTTGTCACCCAGCTATGTGTCTTTGGGGCACTTAGTTTCAGGGACAGCTAGTGCCTCATCACTCTACCATAATTCTGTATCGGCGTCAGGCGTCAGGCCTATGTCAGATCTGTTTGTCATGAACACGACTTCCCAACAAGCTATAACTTCAGTCCCGGTGCAATCCAATGTTCTGAATACTCTTGTATCATCGATCCCAGTTACGCGTCAGTCACAACCGGAAGTTTCAAAGATCTTCTTCGTTAGTTCTTCTGTCCCATTAGTTAATGGCCAGATTGTACCACCGCCTAGGGTGCAAAACCCGAATGTCTCTAGGGTGTCAAGTGCCACTAATGTGAGTGGCTCACAAGCTTACATGATTGGCATAAACCAGCCCTCCTCTGGTATTATTTATAACCCTGCTGACCCTATTTGATCAAGCAATGTCCAGTACCAACAGGTTCAAAATCCCATTGTTTTGTATGGAGCAAGAAATGTTCAGTATCAACAACCCTATGGGGCTCAGGTCCAATACCAAAATCCTTACGTTCCATATGGTTCCCAAGGATTTGTTTATCAACCTTACACCCTCCAATCTGGGCAGTACATCCAACCTGGTTACAGCTAGATTTAGTTCGGTAATTTCCCGAGCATTGTTCAAGTACCCTTGCAACAACAA
This sequence comes from Pinus taeda, assembly GCA_000404065.3. NCBI lineage: Eukaryota > Viridiplantae > Streptophyta > Pinopsida > Pinales > Pinaceae > Pinus > Pinus taeda. The sequence continues at coordinate 73,747 of APFE030121973.1, read as the reverse complement.
GGACTGCCTTTATAACAATCAGGGCAGCCTTTGTTACCACAAGGGAAACCTTTGCTACACCAAGGGTTGTCCATGCAACAGCAAGGGAAATTTATCCCACAGCAAGGTCACTTGCAACAACCGTAAGGTCAATACTTACAACAGTTGCAGTAGGTCGCACAATAGCAGATGTAATATGCTCCACATTCCTCTCAACCCATACCCTTGCAGGGCCAACCTCTGCAACCCGAGGGACAAATTTTGCGACCGCAAGGGCAACCCTTGCAATAACAAAACTAACTAGGGTAGTAACAACCCTTGTATACATACCAACAAGGTCAACACTTCCAGGGGTAGGGTCAAGGTCAAGTCCTGCAATAGCAAGCCCAAAACCGTCTTGTCCTAGGTCAACACGTTCAGAATCCTGTCATCCAAGGGCACCAGGTACAAAACCCCTACGTCCAAGGGCACCAAGTGTATCAACCTTATGCCCAAGGAATGTAGGTCTAGACCCCTCTTATTAAGGGACAACAAGCTCAACAACCCTATGTTATTGGACAACAGTTCCCATATCCATATGTCCAAGGTCAACAGGCTCAACAGCCTTTTAACCCATATGTTTCCTATCGGCAACCTATGCTTGGACAGTTTCAAGGTATTCAAGGTCAAAATCCTGCCTATGGTCAAGGTAACCCGCAATGGGGGCAACCTCGGATTCCATATGGCCAAAATCCTTACCATCGGGGATGGGCTCCTCCCTATGGGCCCACTTATCGACCCCCCATGCCTTTTAACACTCAATTACCTTTCTTGGCTACACTTGAGTTGCTAGATGTATTGTGCCTTACGAATGATCCAATCCTTCATTCGTCGTGCTAGCCTCTGGTGTCATCCAAGATACAAGTGATTTCCCAAAGTTCGATGGAAAAGCTAAAGAAGATCCTTAGGCCCATGTGATGACATATCACCTCTGGTGCTCATCGAACTCGTACGTGGACGATTCCATTCGTCTTCGTCTTTTCCAACAAACCCTCATGGGTGTTGCAGTGGAATGGTACATTGAGATACCTCGAAGTAATTTCCATGACTTCAATTTGTTAGCCATGGCTTTCATCACACATTTTCAGATGCCCATTCGCTATGAAACTAGCACCTATTTGCTCACATCGCTTAAGCAAGACATTACAACGCACATCTCTGACCACATCCATGAATGGAGACGTAGACATCGCCTGATCAAATTCGAGATAGCTGATTAGTTGCTCACTGAATGGTTTACCAAATCATTTGTAGCCTCAATTTCTCACGATATAGCTATGGGTGGATGCGTCACTAAAGAGCAAGCCATTGCTCGTGCCCAGTACTTGGATCTGGTTTACTCTCAGTCTGCCACTTTATACAAGTTGTTACCCAATGCTCAGCGGCCATCATCTAATCCCACAACATCAACGTCACCAGTTGTTCCTCCCGTTGATGGAGTTATTGTTTCAGTATCCCAAACCCCTACTAAAACTTCTTCCAAATAGAAGTCGGTCTCAAATGCTGCTCCTAATAGTTCATCTCAGAATCCACCTAGCCCCGGTAAAACCTCAGTGGTCCACGCTGTAGTCTACCACAACAAACAAATCCTCGAAAGGAAAAAATAAAGGCAAAGGAAAAGCTAAAGTCGATGCCTCGAAACAAGGTCCTCCCAAATCGTCTGTTGTCGAATCTTCGCAACGGAAACCTGTTAGTTCCATATACTACTAGTGTAACCCCTTATTTTTATTAGTACAACCCACTTATTATATTATTGTGCCCATGTATTCCCCATATTGTTATTATTATTCCCCATAGAAGCCCACTAATGTTATTATTGTGCCCTTATATTAGTATTGTTATGTCGGCTCTAATTCTATTATGATCCCTTAGACTCCTATATATAGAAATGAGGTCTTGTCATTTGTATCATCTAAGAATTGTTCATTTGTGTAATGTAAAGGAGGTTGACCCCTCGAAGAGGCTGAATTTTAAGGTGTTGATGTCTCTTTTCTATCTTTTTGTGAGCTGGTTTCATAACATTTGGTATCAAAGCTTTGGATTCTAGGGTTTCACTGCTCCAAACAGGTCATCGTGGTATTTTCGCTATAACTTTTTTTCTACAACATCTCAGAAGCTAAAACAAAAAACCATTCTAGAAGAAATATTGTTAAAACGCCGCGTCTAAATTTCAGATCTTGTTTTGCTATATTTTCGGAGATATGATATGAGGAAGTTAGGGTTTTGCGAAAGCTCCAAAATTTCATCTAAAACAAGTCATCGTGCTCTTTGCGCTATAACCTTTTGCTACGAAGTTTCAGAAGCTAAAGAAAAAAACCAATTTGAGAAGCAATCAGTCTGAACCTCACTTCCAAATTTTAGATCTTTTCTCGCTATATGTACGGAGATATAATCTAAGACATTTAGGGTTTTTGCAGGCTCCCAAATTACATCCTAAATAGGTGACCTAGGGAAAATTGTCACAACTTTCTTTGTGAGCATCAAAATGAAATTTCGTAAGAAGTTTCAGAAAGAGGACTTCTTGTAGTTTCCTGTATATCAGTTTCAGGTACTAAGGTTGAAACAGTGAGACGTGGAACGTCGTACAAGTTCGATCTACTGAACTAGTCTATAATCAAGTCACCGTGGAAGATTTGGTATAACTCTTTCTTGGATAATCAAATTCTAGTCATACTTGCAGGGTTATAAAGAGAATTCAAAGAGCTACTGCAGAAAGAGATTTCAGAACTTGGAGATCTGAAATTACAGAGTTACAGTCGTTTCAAGATCGAGCTCCTAAAATCAAGAAAAAGTGAGATGAGGAAGTTTGATGGCAAGGATCCCGTAAATTGGATACTACAGATGGAGAAATATTTTGATCTACATGGCGTACCACTGTTACAAAAGGTATGTATTGCATCTTCATATTTATAACAAGATCAATTTTTATGGTATAAAGGGCTTTGTTCTTGTAAACCACTTTTTATGTGGTCAATTTTCATGGAGGAAGATATAGCACATTATGAGGATACAAAGAGCAACACCTTATTTAGAGCAACACCACAACAATTGGAAGAAAAAAGAGAAAAAGGGCTTTGTTACAAAGTGGAAAGAAAACTTATGGCAACAAGGAAGTCCACCCCTCACAACTATAAATATGGAAGTGTTGTTTCTCCTGGCCTTCCACAACCTACAAGGGCTACACCACAACAATTGGAAGAAAAAAAGAGAAAAATGGATTTGTTACAATTGTGATAAAAAATACAATTAAGGTCATAAGTGTGCTGAGAATATATTTTACATTGATTGTGGAGAGGAGGAAGAAAAGGATCAATAAATGTCAAAATAAGAGTATATACACCAGGAACCAACCCCGAAGAAAGAACAAATGAATCCGACCACATCTTGTAAAGCACTGGAAATAATTTCTACTCCTCAAACTCTTAAGATAGAAGGACATATCAAGAAGAAAAAGGTTCAAGTGAAAGACCACATCAAGAAAGAAGAAATGAATCCGACCATATCTTGTAATGCAATGGCCGGAATTACCACTGCTCAAACTATCAATATAGAAGGACATATCAAGAAGAAAAATGTTCAAGAAGTGAAAGATCACATAGAGCATCAAGAAATGAATCTAACCATATCTTGTAATGCACTAGAAGAAATTACCAATCCTCAAACTCTAAATATAGAAGGACATATCAAGAAGGAAAAGATTCAAGCAGTGAAAGATCACATCGAGAATCGACAACAAGTTCTCCAACTTTTAAAGGATAACGCCACTTTGGTGCAGAATCAAATGAAACGATAGACAGATCAACATCGCAATGAAAGAAGTTTTGATGTAGGTGATTGGGTATTTTTATGGTTACATACATACAAACAAATGTCCCTCAAGAAAACTATTTATGAGAAGGAAACGTTGGCAATACTACACGCACTTAAGAAATGGAAACCTTACCTAATGGGAAGACACTTGAAGGTAAAAACAAATCATGATAGTATTAAATACTTTTTAGAACAAAAATTATGCTCTGAAGAGCAAAAAAAATGGGTCACAAAGATGTTGGGTTATGACTTTGAAATCATCTACAAAAAATGGAAGCAAAATGTTGTGGCAGATGCACTCTCAAGAAAGGATGAGGATGTGGAAGCATTGTTGTGCACCATTTCTATTATCCAACTAGATTGGATAAACGAAACAAGGTATGAATGGAAGAAGGATGAAGAAGTGTGGCCACTCATTCAAAAGTTGCAGAAGATCCCAATTCAAACAATATTGCGAGAACCTGACAAGGAAGGAAAAATCATATTGGAGCCTAGAGCAGTCACAGAAACAAGAACCCAACAGCTACGAAATCGATCAATTTCAGAGTATCTCATCAAGTGGAAGAACTTACTAGCTGAAGATTCCACATGGGAGGACAAGAATTTTATACATGAGCATCAATAACTACTCAAGCATTGAGGACAACACTTTTTGAAGGAGAGAAGCATGTTAGGTCCCTATACTACTAGTGTAATCCCTTATTTTTATTAGTACAACCCCCTTATTATATTGTTGTGCCCATATAGTCCCCATATTGTTCTTATTGTGCCCCATAGAAGCCCACTAATGTTTAATATTGTGCCCTTACATTATTATTGTTATGTCGGCTCTAATTATATTATGACCCCTTAGACTCCTATATATAGAAAGGAGGTCTTTTCATTTGTATCATCCAAGAATTGTTCATTTGTGTAATGTAAAGGAGGTTGCCCCCTCCAAGAGGCTGAACCCTAAGGCGTTGATCTATCTTTTTATATTTTTGCTAGTTGGTTTCCTAACAAAACCTAAGTATCCCTGCCTCATTTGCAAGGAGGATCACTACACTAAGGATTGTCCTCGACGATCCGAAGTTATTCACTTGCTCAAAGGGACCCCAACTGTCCTTAAAGAGACATTTCTGTCTCAGCAGAGCCAAATGGTAGACCAACACCGATCTGCTTCTGTTGGATCTCAAGTGTTCATGATGAGCATGCCCGTTAATGTGGCCACCCAGTTGAAAGATTATCAAACTCCAACTCCAGCAGCTAGGAAAGAAAAAGAAGTTGCACCTTCTTCTTCTACCCTGAGTTATGGCCCTCTACAAATCGAGTGCCCTACCTTGATTCCACTACATGGCCACCCTCTCAATATGTGCTGCAGAAATCCTCATGGCATCAGCCACTCAGCACTACAATATTGTTGAGGATTTTTCTTAGGCACCGTCAGCGATGTCAGCTCTCGAGGTACTCTAAAGCTACCCATTTCAGTGGAAATCTTTGCTATCAGCTATTGGGGGCATCGATCCCACCAATTCTAATATGATATGTTTCGATCTGGAGAACCATGTTCCACAGCTCCCTCATCAAATTGCCTTTGTTATTCAGGTAATCATTAATGAGAACACCATCCATCGCACTGTCATCGACGAAGGTGCCTCCACCTACATCATGTCAACTACATGTTGGAAGGCTATTGGTTCCCCTGCACTGAACCAGTCTCTGAACATGTTGGGAGCTTTTGATGGGCGTGATTCACAACCCTTCGATGTCTTACCTAACCTTGCCATCACCCTGGAAGGCAAGATGGTGCAAGTCGAAGTAGAGGTTATTGATGCCAATCCCAATTATAATCTTCTACTCGGCCGAAGTTGGACTCAGGCCATGCATGCCGTGGCCTCCTCTTTGTTTTGTGTGATCCATTTTCCCCATCAAGGGAAGATTGTCACCATCGATCAGTTGTCTTTCTTTATCTCTCCCTCCTCGGATGGCAATTTTTCGTACATCAAGCACTCTGGTGCTCCCTATGAGAGTGTGGGGGCAGGTCTCTTCAAACATTTTGCCTTAATGGGAATTTTTCCACTCCCACCTCCTCATGTAGCCTCTGTCAACATGATCTCGATCAAATATGATCCCTGGGTCATACTTGCGCTAGATCTTGTTGATACTTGGGGCGAGGTTATGCCACTTATTCCCGCCAAAGTCAATTACGTGGAAATAGTTTCAGCCTCGAACTTTGCATCCTCTGATTCTCATATGACGAATACCTCTCTCGATATGTACTCTTCATTCCCCTGGCTTGGCACTTTGGAATCATCTGGTCCCTTAGCCAAGACCTTCCTCACTGATGAAGGTATCATGGAAATCATGTTTGTCGAGGAACTGCCATGGATAGATACTCATCATCTCTCCTCGTTCCTGCCTCACCCAACAATTATGTCTACCGCTTTGAAAGAGTCCTCTTCTCCATTTCTGCCACCAATCGTTACTCATGAAGTATGTTTGGAAGGAAATTTGGATAATATTACCCAAACGATGTCGATTGACATTTCTATCAAACCCGGTATCGGTGAACATGTTCATATTGGGGTATCTTGTTCTCTGGATGAGATCAAGACATATACTCATTTATTTAAGGAATTCCATGATGTGTTTGAATGGTCTTACGAAGAAATTCCTGGCATCGATCATAGCATTGTGGTGCATGAAATACCAAAGTATCCGCATGCGAAGCCCGTTCACCAACGGCTTCGCCTGGTGCACCCTAGGAAGGTCGTTGCTATTAAGGGTGAAGTCGAAAAGCTTCTCAAAGTTGGGTTCATTTACCCCATCCCCCTTACACATTAGGTGTCCAATATTGTCCCGGTGACTAAAAAACAAGGCACGATCCGCATTTGCATGGATTATCGAGATCCTAATTGTCTATGTCCTAAAGACAACTATCCTACTCCCTTCATTGATCAAATCATTGATGAATGTGCCGCGTGAGAGATATTTTCCTTTATTGACAGTTTTTTTGGTTGTAACTAGATTAATATTGCACCGGATGACCAAGAGAAGACAACCTTTATCTTCCCATGGGGTACGTTCGCATACAAGAAGCTCCCTTTCGGCCTCAAAAATGTTGGAGCCATGTTTCAACGGGAAATGTCCTACGCATTTCATGATATTCGCAACGTTGTCCAGCCTTACTTGGATGACCTTCCTACCTATTCTCATAAGCGCCAAGATCACCCAGACCATCTTCGACAAATTTTTCTACGCTACAGACACTATAACATTCTGTTGAATCCGCACAAATGTATTTTCCGCGTGGAATCAGGATGACTCCTCGGCTTCATCGTTTCCAAGGACAGTATTTCCTAGATCCACTAAAAGTCGAAGGAATTGTAAATTTACCCCCTCCATCTTCACTGCACCAACTCCAGAGCCTACAAGGAAAGGCCAACTTTCTCCGTCGTTTTATACCCAACTATGTCGGGCTAGCCACAAGATTTACCTGGTTACTCAAACAAGGAACACCCTTTGCATGGGACGAGGTGGCCCAAAAATCTTTTGATGATCTTAAGGTCATCCTTATAAATGCTCCTCTATTGCATCCATCGAACTATTATCGATATTACTTCATTTACCTAGTTGCGTCCCCTAGCACCATTGCTATGGTTTTGGTCCAAGACGATGAAAAAGGCAGCGAACATGTGATCTACTACCTTATTCGGAATCTCCTCAACACTGAAATGCGTTATGAACATGTCGAGAAGTTGGCTTTGGCTGTCATTCAAGCTATTCAATGCTTTCGGCACTATATACTTTTACGTATGACTATAGTGATTTTTGAATGCAACCCTATGACATATATCCTGACTCGTCAGTTGCTAGGGGGCAAGTATTCTAAATGGATAGTTATCATGCAAGAATTCGATTTGGTCTTCACTATAGCCAAATCTAAGAAGTCACTTGTTTTCGCTGAATTGATTTGTTCCCTTCCCTTCAAATCTCTCCCTGCAGGTGCAGATGAACAGCTTCCAGATGAGACCTTTTCTTAATTAGCACCCTTGATCCATGGTACGGTGATATCATCGTGTATCTGCAAACCTCCACGTTTTGGTCCGCGTTGACCAAGGATGATCGTCGAAGGATTCAGCATCATTCCCAACCCTACCGCATTATAGGAAATACTTTAACCCATGTCGGTGTCGATTATGTTCTTCGATGATGCCTCACAATTGAGGAAGCTGAAAGAGCTCTCGATGGTTGCCACTCTAGGGCATGTGGTGGTCATATGTCTGGTTACGCTACAGCTCATAAAATACTTCGCACTAGTTATTTATGGTTGTCTATCTTCAGAGACTGCATTCTTGCTTTTCGTAAGTGCCATGAATGCCAAATTTTCCAACGCAAGATGTGCGCCCCACCCGCTCACCTACACCCCGTCATTACTGTTGTTCCCTTTGCCAAATGGGACATCGATTATATGACATGTAACCCTCATTCGGCCGTGGGGCATGGCTATATTATTGTCGCTATGGATTATTTCACCAAATGGGCCGAAGCGATGCCTACATATTCTGCAGATGGTAAGACGGCGGCTCAATTTCTTTTTAACCATGTTATTTCTAGGTTTGGCGTACCGCAAGCCATTGTCACAGACCATGGCTCCCATTTCAAAGATTACATGATGGCAGAACTAACATCTGCATTGGGTTTGCACCACAATGGCTCAACCCCATATTACCCTCAGGCCAACGGACACGCTGAAGCCGTGAACAAGGTTTTCGTAACCATGCTTCAGCGTACTATTAGGATGCACAAGTCAAATTGACATCTCATGCTCTTTTCAACCCTGTGGGCTTGCCGAACTTCAACCAAAGATGCAACTAGTTTCACACCATTCCAGCTGGTCTACAGTTTAGAAGCAACGTTACCGATCGAATGCGAGATTCCTTCACTTAAGATATTCGTTGAACTCCTCCCCGAAACATCACCTCAAGAGGAACGCCTCTTACATTTAGAATGACTAGACGAGACTTGCCATCTCGCTGCCTTGGTCATTGAAGCACAAAAGAAACAGGTCAAATCCCATTTCAATCAATCGGTCTCCCCTCGCACTTTCTTTGAGGGTGATTTGGTCTTGCTATACGTCCAAGCTAACGATAAGTTGGGGGCAGCTAAGTTCGAACCTATGTGGCATGGGCCCTATATTATAAAATGCATTTTGCATAAAGGAGCCTATGAGCTTATTGATTATGAAGGAAATCCTCTCGATAAGCCCCGAAACGGGCTTTACCTCAAAAAGTACTATGCTTAGGTCATCTTGCATGGTTACTTATGTACATTAGTGTGTGATTCATTTTTGTACAACATGGTTTTGTGTGATAGTTTTCAAACAACTTTCATGTCTACTATGCTTTTCTTGCTTTCAGATGTCTGCAACTCCTCACGTTGGCTTCGCTGATGGTGCTTACCGTAGTACCCGGAACCTATCATCCGCAGAATGGTCTATCTATGACCCTAATGGTGAGTTGATTTACCTTCAAGGTATCTGTCTGGGTCGTACAACCAACAACATTGTTGAATACAGTGCGGTCATCGAATTGTTGTCAGAAGCCATCGCTCTGGGCACCAGGGAATTGGTTGTCAACCTAGATTCAGAGCTTGTCATCCTCAACTCAATGGGAAATATTCCGTCAGGAACCCTCAAATATTACGAATGTATCTCTGTATCCTTCTACTGGAAAGGAATTTTGATTATATTACATATCATGATATTCCTAGACGCATGAATGCATTGACAGATGCATTAGTTAATTATGTGTTGGATAGACATTTATGAAACATGTAAAAAGATAAGACAAACCATTTGTACCATAATAGACAGGAAAATACAACATATATGTGTGTGTGTGTGTGTGTGTGTGAATGTTTGATACATCAGAACCCCAAAAAATAATATGTGTGTCTATAATAACATCAGTGGCACGCAAGCCTCAAAAAATATGTAAGTGTTAGACCTAGGAACTACTCAACATGGTGGTCATGGTAGCACAAGACAGCTAGTGCAACACGACTCAGTAGTCGACGGATCCGATTTGAGACTCCCACTGTATGCCTCTAGTACCGACAGGGCATGTCTCCTATCCGAGCATACTATGGAATACCATGAGTTAACCCCTTGAGGTTCCTCGCGATCTCCTCCTCATTGTCACTCTCTTCCTGATAAGGGGTGACAACATCAATAGGGCGAGGGACGCGCCTGGCTATCAGGTACATCTTGGTTGGCCTCTCTGGTCCAACATCTGCATAAACAAGAGAAATGTTGTAAGCATGCATATACCAAAAACTATTAAAAAAATCTCAAAATTAAAAAATTTGATTTTTTACTTTCATCATCGAATTCCTCTCCATTTGGTAAGGGCATATCTGGATCTCCACGAAAATCTGTGTCATTGTACGGCCAGTCCTCCATGATGATATTTTGTCATCGTAGCCATGAGAAGAATGCAGGTCGGTATGACATATGCTGACCCCCAATGATCCTGGGCATCAAACAACTCCAGCGGGCCATCTATGGATCGCGTGGCACAAGAGGATCAACCTCAATCAACTAATACTGGAACAGTGGCACTCATTCCAGGAAAAAGGTCACAAGTACTGATTCGAAGCCAAATTACTTCAGATTCCCCACCTTGGCCTTGGACAATTGGCGCTTGATGCTCATCTTCATGGCCTCTTCCCAATTGAAGATCGTACCAGCTGTGCAGTCAATAGCATAAAGGAACTTTGACTTGTTAGTCTCATGTTCCACCTGGGACCCCACTACTATGTTGATAGTCAACAGGAGCATCCTCAGTGTCAAATCCCGCACACTGAAAACCTCTATCTTCCCACTCTTGGATTTCAAGGCCTTAGGGCAGTATTTGGAAAGTAGGGAAGATATGCTTTCCCCGACCGGACATGACCCATACAAGTTCATTGGTTCACCTCTGCGAGACAGTCTAGTGATGAAGTAGATATCTGAAGCTGTCAACTCCAGCTCCTAGTCCCCAATGACAAAAATCTCATGATTAATGTCCCAAAGGCTTATCAATTATCAATGCAACTCAAGCTGGGCCCGCATCCCTGGTGTAAGGAAGAATTTGAGGAGCCCGCAAGCCCTCAAAGCCTCCAGGCAGTTTGGATCATTCAGTGCCTAGGTGTCAACGTCTTCATGTTCTCTTTCCTTCCAATCCACCATTTTCGATGATTTTTCTCCCGCAAAAGCAATTAATTTAAGTCAATAGTCATCATTGGCATATAAAATTCAAGTTGAAACGGTCAGTTCTTGAGAAAAATGGTTTTTTCCCTATCCACAACATTGGCACGCCTGTTTTAAAAACAGTTGCACCGATCGGCGTGGATGGTCGTGCAAATCACCCTCGACCGGCACGATCTCATGCCCAGAAATCGCACTAACCGAGGGCGAAATATTTTCTCAAAAGCCTCCCTAAAAATCCAAAAAAATGGCTAAAAACATAAATGAATAGCATAATGGAGCTCAAGGCTTCGTCTGTTACCTGGAACTAACGGCTCGTTGATTGACCTCCCAGATCACCCACAATCTGCTCCAGAACAATTAGGGTAAAAGTGGATAAAAATTCTTTACTGCAAAGGTAAAATGGTAAATGTTAAAATATATTTACTTTTCCCCTTTTTATTCATTTTTTCATGAAAATATCAGGTTTTATAAATATTTTTGACCTATTTTACCTCAATGGCTCGATAATACGCTTTGCCTTACTTGTACAGCAACAGTTGATGGATGTTCAATGATGGCCATGAGTCACATTTCAGCTCTTTTCTCGACTCGTTAAACTCATATGAAAAGATTGCCGAGTATTTTTCCCTTTCTGACTCGTTAAAGAGAATAAAAATGGGGGGTCCGCTTTTAGATTTTTTCTGGCCCTTTAAAATCGAAAATATGGTCGAGCCCTTGTCATTTCAAACTCGTTAACGGATGTGAAATGTCGTGTGCCCAGTATAAATTTACCCCTTTTTCGGGTTGGGATGCACTATTTACGAAAAAGGTACTCTTTGACTAAAATGGTTAAGCAGTTCTCTCAAGTATTGTTTTCTACCTTTTTGGGCTTAAGAGACACGAATGTACGAAAAGGGACCATGTGGAGTTTTCTTTTATGTGTTTTTTTCAAACTCTCCAAACATGGAAAAGATATCGAGTTACACCTTTCTCGGACTCGTTAAACTATTAAACGACATTGGATTCGTCACCATGACAAACATGAGCTTCTCCTTCCTAGGGCTTGTTAAACTTACTAGATCGGATTCATTCGAAGGATGAACTTACAGTGCCAACATATGTTATCCCCTTCATGCTTGCGATTCAAAAGTAATTGGGGTACTCGCCAGAAATGGTGGGGGAAATTTGGAAATCTATCAATTGTGTCGGCAGCTCACTCTTGAACATGACACTCTTTGCTTCGTGTCGGGTTGGGACATCCTCCTTTGCATCGTTGACCTTCCTGGGTATGGGTCGTTCATTTTTTCCTTCCATTTGATCTCTACCACGTCATCATGACCACCTATCCCATGGATCCAAAAGCTGCCAAACTTTTGATTATGTCGCCAATATGTTCAAGAGTTGTCCTTCTGCAGTTACACTTACCTCTGATTCTCTGTATCATCCAAAATCATTTTGCATCCTTTCGTCTCACGTCGATGATGCGGGATTCATTATGGCCCTCCTTCAACACGGTCGCTTTCCATCGATTTCAACTCATTATCTGGGAAGTTGATCGAGAGACTCCCTTCTAGTACCTTAGAGTTTGCATGCCCTAATGGCAAGTTCTTCGTGCTCGATGACAAGTTCACATCATTGGCTTTCGATTGAGTGACTTCACGGGTGTTCAACTTCAGTTCTTGCATTCACATTATGTGGATTGTGCTGATAATAGCTTGAGGACCATTGTCATTATTGGTGGTTTCTCTCGCGCTTGTTAACAATTTTCATTATTGACTGGTAATCAAGCAACTTTCGTCAACACATCTATTCGCATGCTAGGATATGTACTTTGATCGGGTCATGTTGGAGCGCAACACCCTGGACTCCGACCACACAAGTCCAGGTTGTGAAGTGGTGTGACATGGTTATGATGATATGCATGTCTCTTTCAAATGGTTGGTTGCGACCAGATCATGAGTTATCATATGTGATCCTTCTCATTATTGGATGGCTACGACCATATCTCAGTTTCGTTATGATCGTCTTTGACAGATGGCTGCACCCATACCTGGATCCATTTACATGATCATCCCCTAGATGGTTGCGTCCATGCCACGATTCATGTATCATTTGATAGAGATCTCCATTTATGTATATGTATCTGTACTTGGTTGCAGGTTTTCCGACGGCAGACCTGTTCCCCGCATTGATTTATAAAGCATTTCATCCCTCACTCCTGCTCGGCCTTCACGCTTTAGGGGGCATCTGTTACACAGCATTTTGTCACTGTCCCTATACTCCCCATTCCTTGATCCTGGAGGACCTCTACAGTGAACCCCGCATGCTTTGCCTTCATGAAGAAACTCCCATTATGTCTCTCTTCATGAGCAAATCATTTCCCTTTTGCATCATTTCCCCTGAAACTTCTATTTTTCCTAGTTTACATGATCGGTGTTAATGGCCTTTGTCTCCCCCGTGCTGATGTGCAGAGATTAGCACTACTCCTCATGCCGACCAGAGCGACTGAGCTATGTTTCAGTTGCGTCAGTCCTGTTATGGAAAGTTTTTTAAATTAGAGCCGAAGCTTCCAGCTCTAGAAGCTTTGTAACGGAAGTTTGGTAAATGGTTTGGATGGATGGGGTCGAGGATGATAGTTTGGGCTCCTTTCCCCTATAATGATGGAAATACCTCAAGGGATAAGTCCTTCTCCCATCCATATTTCCTATATAATGTTATAAAATTATATATTACAAAGCAATGGAACACATAAAATATTGCAGAAATATAAACACAGAAAACGCATAAAACAAGAGACACAGATATACGTGGTTCACCCAGTTTGGGCTACGTCCACCCCGAACAACCAGTCCTTCCTTTCTATTATCCAGCAAAATGAAAAAACACAACCTACAGCAGATCCGCTGTAATATCCTCTGTTTTCTCTCACAATCTCACCTCTCTATTTCTCGCTCGGAGAATACACATATATTACACAGCCTCAATACAATGCCCTCATATGAAGAGAGGGGTTGCCTTCTAAGGAAAAAAGCCCTAAACTAAACATAAGTTCTACCGTCAGATCATCTGCCTAATGAACGACCCAGATTGACTAGAAATTACTATACTTTTACAAGGCAATTTTACATCTGTTTTTAGCTTCAGGTTCTCTGCCCTCGAAACCCCTGCTGGGGGACCGCTGGCCCCCGGACCCCTCAACCAGGGGGGTTTAGCCCCCCCAGACCCCCATGGAGGGGACAAGTCCCTCCCGCACCACCCCCACGTCAAGGGGTGTACAAACTTCCTGGGGTATACATCTGGCTGGAACAAAGACCTATGAATAATCATGCTCCACACCCAAAAATCTCCCACTTGGAGAATGATTGTAGCAACTCCACCCCTGCTTCATTTGTTGGACAATGACTTCTCTTTGGACCTGGTTGTTTCTTATCTTCATCGTCATCCTTGAAGACCAACTGAAACTGAGCATATTCTCAGTTTTTCCCTGGTTACAACTTTTGTTAGCATATCTGCAGGATTCTGGCTAGTGTGTATCTTTTCCAGCTTCAACTCTCCATCTTCCAACACTGATCATATGAAATGGTACTTGAGCTGCATGTGTTTAGTCCTGGAATGAAATGTTGAGTTCTTTGCAAGATGAATGGCACTTTGGCTATCATTGTATAATGTGCCCATATCATGCTTCTTACCCAATTCACCCATAAACCTTTGTAAACCAATCATTTTTTTACTAGCCTCTCTAGTAGCAACATACTCTGTTTCTATTGTTGAAAGTGCAACAATACTTTGGATTTTTGAAACCCAATTGACAGTTGTTCCACCAACAGTAAATACATATCCTTTAGTACTCCTCCTGTTATCTCTGTCACCTACCATATCTGCATCAGCATATCCCTTTAGAGAAATGTTTGAACCACCAAAACATAATGCTTGATTTGTGGTACCTTTCAAATATATGAGAATCCATTTCACTTCCATCCAATGTTCCTTTCTTGGATTGTTCATGTACCTGCTTACAACTCCCTCTGCATGTGCAATATCAAGCCTTGTGCAGACCATTGCATACATTAAGCTTCCAACTATTGATGCATATGGAACTTTAGACATATAATCCATGTTTTCTTGGGTCTTTGGGCACATTTTCTTACTAAGTTTGAAATGGCTAGCAAAAGGTGTACTGACTGGTTTTGCATTGTGCATATTAAATCTTTTTAACACCTTTTGTATGTACTCATTCTGAGACAATGTTAATTTGTGATTTTTCCTGTCTCTAGTTATTCTCATACCAAGGATTTGTTTTGCAACTCCCAAATCCTTCATTGCAAATGAATTTGCCAATTTTCTTTTGAGCACATTTATTTC
>APFE030121973.1:37512-56884 GCA_000404065.3 Pinus taeda | reverse complement strand
ATACCACTGCCTTGGAGCCTGTTTTAAGCCATACAAGCTCTTCTTCAACCTGCACACTAGTTTCTTCTTCCCTTTCACCTCATATCCTTGTGGCTGCTACATATATATATTTTCCTCCAAATCCCCATGGAGAAAGGTTGTCTTTACATCTAACTGCTCAAGATGCAAATCTTCAACTACTACTAGACTTAAAATAGTTCTGATTGAAGTCATTTTAACAATAGGAGAAAATATTTCATCAAAATCAATACCTTTGTTCTGTGCAAACCCCTTCACCACAAGTCTAGCTTTGTACCTCTGTTTTCCTCCATATTCTTCCTTCAGCCTGTAAACCCAATTATTCTACAATGTAGTTTTACCTACAAGCAACCTGACTAAGTCCCAATTCTGGTTATGCATTAAGGAGTCCATCTGTTCTTCCATGGCTAGGTCCCACTTCTTCCTGCTTTTAAGCTGCATTTCTTCTTCATAACATTCGGGTTCACCAGAATCAATCAACAATAAATAATATAATGAAGGAGAGTATCATTCAAGGGATATAATTATCCTGGTAGATCTTCTAACACCACTTTCAGGTGTTTGGGGTGCCTGTTGTTGTTGTGGTTGTTTATTATTATTATTTTTAGGCACCTTTACTTTTTTAGTGATCTCATCAAGAACTGAGTATTCCTTATTTTCCTTTTCCTGTTTCTTTTCCTGCAACTAATTCTTATACAAAACCTTTTCATTGAATATTACATCTCTGCTCCTAATGATTTTGTGATTTTCATAATCATATAAGCGATAACCAAAATCATTAACACCATATCCAATAAAGGTACAATTCTTTGATTTTGCCTCAAGCTTTGTTCTATTTTCTTTATTAGTTTATCTTTTTACCTGTCCATGCTTCCTTTAGAACACCACCATCCAAGGAACTTGAAGGCCCTCTGTTTATTAAATAAACAACAGTATCTACAGCATCTGCCCAAAACTGTAAAGGCAATCCTACATGCAATCTCATGCACCTTGCACGCTCCATGATTGTTCTGTTTATCCTTTCTAAGGCACCATTTTCTTATGGTGTTCTTGGAACTATCTTCTCTTTGCGAATTCCATGCTCTGAACAGTATTTATCAAACTCTTTGCTGCAATATTCGCCTCCATTGTCTGATCTGAGACACTTAAATTTCTTTCCCGTCTCAATATCAACCAAAGCTTTTCATTTCTTGAAAGTATCAAATACATCAGATTTATTATTAATACAATAAATCCAAGTTTTTCTAGTTGTATCATCAATAAAAGTAACATAATAATGAGAGCCACTGAGAGATGATACCTGAGCAGGTCCCCATACATTTGTATGCACAAGCTCTAATTTTTCGCTCTTCTTTTCTTTCCCAACTCTGAGAAATCTGATTTTCTTATGTTTTCCATAAATGCAATTCTCACAAAAGTCCAAATCAACATTCTTCAAACCCGGCAACAAATTCCTTGAGTGAATAATCTTCATCCCTTTTTCGCTCATGTGTCCAAGCCTATGATGCCATAATGTTGCATCTGCTCCTTTGGAAGTTAAAGCATTAATAGAGTTTGAAATACCATTGCATAAATACAATGTACCAACCTTTTATCCTTTTGCTATTACCAGTGTTCCTTTGGTGACCTTCCAAGCTTTATCTATGAAAGTTGTCACACAACCTTCACTGCCTAATTGTCCTGTTGAAATGAGATTTTTCTTTAGATCTGGAAAATGCCTTACCTCCTTTAGTAGCCATTGGTTTCCATTCTGCTGTTTTACAAGAACCTTACCCATTCCAACAATTTTACAGGGTTTATCATCACCCAAACGAACTTGTCCAAAATCTCCTTGAACATAGTCATAAAAGTATTTCTTATCAGGTGTGGCATGGAATGAGGCCCCTGAATCTACCACCCAGGAATCAGTAATATTTTCGAAAGAAAGAATCAAAGCATCTTGTAACACCTCACTTGTCACATTTTCTTCATGATTTTTTTCTTGTTGTGCATCTCGTTCTTTTCCCTTCCGAGATCTACAGTGTTTCTTTAGGTGTCCTTTCTTTCCACATTTCCATCACACTATCCCCGATCTAGACTTGGATCTGTCTTTCTTTGATTTACTACGATATCCTGAGCTCTTTCCTCTTTCCATTTTTCTTCCCCTAGACTTTGCACTCAAAGCATTACTCGATGTCTCACTGGAACTTTTCCCTCACATTTCCTCGCTAAGGATAGCACCAACAACATCATCAAACTTTAAAGTACTAGATCCAGAAATAGAGTTACTAATGGCTATTACTAAACCATTCCAGCTTTCTGGTAATGAGCACAAGAATAACAAAGCTCTAACTTCATCATCAAAGTTTACCCCTACAAAAATTAACTGACTTGTAACAGTGTTAAAATCATTTAAATGGTCTGCAACAGATCCACCTTCTAACATTTTCATATTAAATAATTGTTTCATAAGAAATACCTTGTTTGAGGCCAAGGGTTTTTCATATAGTTTCACCAATGCCTTAATCAAACCCTATGTCGTTGTTTCCTTCGAAATGTTGAAGGTGACCGACGCTGCGAGGCACAATCGTACTGTTCTGAGTGCCTTTCTATCGAGAAGGTTCAATTCTTCATTTGTCATACCCGTCGGCATCTTTGTTTTTCTGCCCAATGGTAGGTACAGATATTTCTGATACAGATAATCTTCCATCTGCATCTTCCACAGCGAGAAGTTTTGGCTGTTAAATTTCTCGACCCTAAACTTACCATCTTCTGCCATTGCTCCCACTCGAACGAGGAACCCTTATTTCCTGCGAGTTTATCAGCCAAATAGACCTTCGGCTCTGATACCAGTTGTTAGAAAATTATATATTACAGATCAATGGAACACATAAAATATTGCAGAAATATAAACACAGAAAACACATAAAACAAGAGAGACACATATATACGTGGTTCATCCAGTTTGGGCTACGTCTGCCCCAAACAACCAGTCCTTCCTTTCTATTATCCAGCGAAATGAAGAAACACAACCTATAACAGATCCGTTGTAATATCCTTTGTTTTCTTTCACAGTCTCGCCTCTCTATTTCTCACTCGGAGAATACACATATATTACACAGCCTCAATACAATGTCCTCATACGAAGAGAGGGGTTGCCTTCTAGGGCAAAAAACCCTAAACTAAATAGAAGTTCTACTGTCAAATCATTCGCCTAATGAACGTCTCAAATTGACTAGAAATTACTATACTTTTACAAGGCAATTTTACATCTATTTTTAACTTCCGGGGCGCTACCCCCGAAACCCCTGTTGGGGACCGCTGGCCCCCGCACCCCCTCGCGTTGAGGGGTGTACAAACTTCCTGGGGTATACATCCGGCTAAAACAAAGGCCTCTGAATAATCATGCTCCACACCCAACATATAAACCTCCCTTCATCCCAAGCATAATTTAGTCATAGTTACAATTTTGGCTGAGTGTGAGTATACTATTTTGGATTAGACAAGTAGGTTACTACTAGTTGTAGCCATCTAGTTGTGTGAGGGAGAAGTGTGTTTGGTTTAGAGTGAAACCTAAAGAGAAGAGCCTTTAAACTATTGTTGTTTTAAGCCATCATGTAATGCTAGCAGAAGTGTGTGGGAACCTGGTCTTGTCAGAGGAAGACTGCAACGTCAAGACGAATGGTTGTAATCTCTCTTTGATATTAATATATGCAACTATCAATTGATTTCCTACATGTTTTGTAATATTACATATCCATGTCTTAATGCTTCTTGACTTCTTAAGTAGGTTGAATTGTAATTTGTCTATTATTATGTTTGTGTGTTGTTGTTGTTGACTTGTTTCAAGAACTTGAAGACGGAAACAAAAGATTGCTGGACCAAGCAAGCGAGGACATCATCAAATAGGATAAGCGACCAAGAGGTAGGCCCTCTTGATTGATTCTAACCTAAGGAAATCTTCCATAGAATTTATCTTTTGTGGCTAGACCCATTATTGGGCTAGAGGAATTCGTTCATGTCCGCGCTTATAATTTTACTTCACCACAGATCCTCGTCTCACAACTCTTCCTGAATGAAGTTGTCCCACAGTTTATTCCAATCTGGAAACTTCGCTCTAGAAGAAATCCCTTTGATGAAGGAATTACATTCCTCAGTGAACCCTTTCAAGGCAATCCTCACCATATCTCCATATGAAATATTCACACTGGCGGAAACAAGCTCATATTTGACCTAAGACAATATCGTCATATACGAAGTCACGCCTTCACCCTTTTAGATCTTGGTGGACTTCAACTTATCCTCCAATACCAATACCTGGTTCTCGTTCTTATTTTGGTACAAATTCTGAAGATCCATCCACATCTCATGTGTGGTGTTCTTCCTAAACAAATGAGGTATTAGGGCATCCTTCACACCATCAAGGATGATCAATCTCACCCTTGTATCCATATCCTCATATACTTCCAACTCCTTTGGGTCAATTGGCTTCTTTATGGCTTTCTCGGCAAACTCCCATATCCTGTTGACCTGCAAAACCAACATGATCCTTTCCTTCCATGGACCATAGTTGGACAAACCCTCCAACCTATCCTCATATGGGTACCAGCCTGCAACTTTGACATTGTCACCTACAATGTGACCAACTCCCTCTTAAGTTGTACTTTGTTGTGCACAACTCTGATTCACTGACTTCCAAAGCAGCTCAGACACCCTCTGATACCATATTGTATTTCCACAATCTTGGGTCTAGGTTAGAATATTAGAATCTCCGATGCTACCAAACCAAGAACCTCAACAAGAACTACTTTGCACAATGGAAAATATAAATCAGTAATTCATATATGCACAAGTATACACAATTTTTAACAAAATTGTACAATAATGTACAACCCAATTTTCGTTATATTATACCAAATCTGAATAATACAACAGTCTATAGTATACAAGATACAATGACAAACTTCGTTGCAGCGTCGATGTTGTATCTTGTCTTGTCGGTCCTTCACACCGATACTGCTCACTAGTTTCCTTTTAGTCCTTCAAAGCACAACACATTGAGACTCGAGGAGGGCTGCCACCTAACATTGTTGCACCTCACTTTTGTACCATGTACATGGGTTAATCCAATCTACTCTATGGGTAGGCCTAATCCCGAGCTCCAAACTGCTAGGCTAGCAATCACCTTTGTCCATCAAGGTGTTTCACTTCGGCACCAAACTTCACCCAACCTTCAGCGCCTCTTCATCACTTCAAGATAGCTCATCTAGGGCTACTTTTTCTATCAACAAGTTTCCATCCACCAGACCAATGATGCCCAATCCTTCATTGTGAAAGTTGCTCCTAATTGAAGTCTTCTCGCCACCAATTCAACTCTAATACATGGCTTCCATAGGCTACAATACTCTGATCCAAGTCCGGTCAAGACTATGACCCAATAAAATACAAATTCTGCTCTCTAAGTTTGTTAACTACTGTTGTCAATCACTGCACCTAGTTAGGGAACCTAGCATACTGCATTAGCCCTACACACAGTCCCTTGAATCATCTGGGTCTTCCCTTCATTTGATGTGGCCTTCTCTTGGAGAGGTCTCCTCTTTTGTTTTTGTTCTGGGCATGAACAACCCTCAATCCACCCTACGCTTCCCTCAAACAAAGTGTTAGGGCATGCGGCCTACCCACAGCAGCTACGGTTTCCTCTCCAAGGGTATGTCCTCAATTTATTTGCCACAGATTGCTACAACAAGGCCCGTGGCATACCATTTTAGGGATAAACTACCTACAACAAACCCTTAAACATTCCAAACTTCACTTATGTACCTCGGCCCTCCTTCCTTGCAATTTCGGTCACCAAAAGAGACCCAAAACAGTCCTCTCTCCCACACTGGTTAGCCCTCCTTGTTGCGGCCTAGAACATAAGTGTCTTTCTCCTTAATGAGCTCATGTGTTGCACAAAATGGATGAGGAAATGTCCTCCACTCCACCTCTATATATACACATAAAGAGGGCTCATGAATTAGATGAAGAGTCATGTCTATTGGATGAATTCCTCAAGCCTACATGACTTGTCTTGTCCAAATATTAATGACAATTTCAAAAATGCATAACTTCATTTCTAGAGCTCCAATTTGGGTGATCTTTGGAGCATTGGAATCAGCACGCCAAGCTCTATCAACGCAAATTTTCCCATGCTCAAATTCTTCATGGTTTTGCCCCGAATCACGATGGGTGCAAAACTCCATCCTTGGATTCCAAGCCCACAAGTGACTCTTGTGGCGCTTTGTCCTCCAATCCCCAAACCCTAGGGCTTGGAGTACCTCCCAAGCTACACAAATCAGTAGGATCACTATCAGAGATCGACAATGTATGCGCCCTGCCCCCTCCCCCCTAGGGTCACGTCAGTGGGGTGGGGACCCCTCGCGCGCACCATTGATCCACTTTTTGAGATCAATGGTGGAGATATCATCGCAACCCCCCCCCCCCCTTTGTGACGTCAGTGTGGGACTGGCCCCTTGTGCAAGTTGTTAATCTGCCCCAGATGATCCTAGCCATCGGATCATTGAGTGGATGGTGAAGTCCACAGGACAGACAACATAGCATATTTTTATTGGTTACGTGGATCGGGAATGGTGGGGCCCAATGAAAGTGGGCAACATGGTCGTTAGCTACTAGCACCAAAGCATAGAGGCAATACCCACCTTAGGTTAGGGTTTGGGAATAGGAACCGACCTTAAAATTTAGGTGTATAGGTGGAGCCAACTCTAACCAGATCAGGGTTATGGGTCGGGCTGGACAAAAATGAACTTGCGCGTTGCGGAGAAGGCCAACCTTGATTGTCCTGTGACCTCAACTACCAAATGGGCTAATAGCGAGTTTCCATGTGATAGTTAGATGAGGTAGCAAGGTAAAGTGGGGCCTATCTATGAGAGGCCATATCTCTCAATCTGGAGGTCAGAGGTGAAATTTTATATCACCAGATTCGTCTCAACAAGGCTAACACAATGGTGATATTTATTCTAGGGTTAGAGGAGTTTGGAAAAAGTCAAAAGTTTTATACCCCATTTTCATGGCAATACTGTGAAGATTAGGTTTGCATAGTTACCACCTCTTACTTACAACAATGATCTACATGTTACTTTTACCTAGCCAGAAAAGCAACTTGGTGAGTAGAAGTCGATATTGTGGCCATCATTTATAAATATCCTCTTTTTGTAAGAGACATTTTTTAAATGGGTAAAAAGGCACATGTTACTTTTATTCGACAAAGGATGCAATGTGCTAAGAGTAAAAGGTGATAGTGTGTACATTTCTCAAGTATCTTATTTTAATAAGTGACAATTTCAAAAGGGGTAAAAAGGCTCCCAATAAATAGTAACACGCACCTTGGTATTCATACTAGAAGTTAGCAATAGTAATCTCCAGTGATGTAATATATTAAAAATTTGAAGATAAAGTGCTCCATCTCCAAACTCAAAGTCTATAGATTATTGATTATCAAGAATGTGGTGATTTTCTCTAACTCAAAAAGGAGAAACCACTTTCTTAAACCAAATGCATTAAAGCAAAAGCTATCTCTTAAATGAAACTTTACACACATCGTTGGTTGGTATGTAGCAGTGTGGAAAAAATCGACAAAATATCCCGATTAAATCGCCAAATTCCGATTTTTTGGGCTCATTGATTTAATCGGGCGACTTTTTGGCGAATTTTTCACTGCTGAAAAAGTCATGATTAAATCGCAAAAGTCGCAATTTAATCACAGGTAGACCCAAAAAGTCACGAAGGCTACCCAGGCTGTGGATAAATGGCGGAAAAGGGAAAAAAACAATTATTTGTCACTCTTCGTGCTGGAGAGAGGAGGTGTTTACCAAGGTTGAAGAGAAGGAGATTTGCTAGTTTTGTGGTGTGGATTTGGAGATTTGTCCACTGTTCAACGTGAGATATTCAAGGTGTCGATTTGTTGCTGCCATGCATGCATTTTAATTTCTCTCTTAGTCTTTGTTACACTAATGGCTTCTTAAATATTTCTATAATTTTATTAGCTTGTTTTTATCTTATTTTTTCTTAGAAATTTGAATGAAAACATTGTTTAGAATCTAGATTGAATCAAAACTTCAACTTTCAACTTTCAAGAATCAAATGACAAAAACTCAAACCCTTGTTTAGTGAATCTAAGTGTGTTCCAGTGAGTGAGAAGAGGCATTTAAAATTTAAAACCAACAATTACATTTTTGTTTGCTTTTTATGTGATGGGTAATTTTTACTTTTCTCAAAAAGAAATTGTGCCCATGTTGAAATTCAAGTTCAAAATTTCAAACAAAATGCCAAGGCTTTTGGCCCCTATGTGGGAATATGGTGAACCTGATACTATACTCGAATCTAGGGGGGTCAATAGAATGTATTTGACTTCCAAGTTGTGTGGCAACCATATGTCAGGGGGTGTCAACAAATTAAAATTTCATTTGAGGAAAATTCCAAGGCAAAATATAGAACTTTGCCCAAATTCATTCCCAAAAATCATTCGGTGGGCCATTAAATCGTTGATGGATAATGAGGGTAGAAAAAACACTAGGGAAACGCTAAAAAGACAACTTTTAGGGGCCTCAAGAGTGGGGGGAAGTGAGAGTGGTTCTTCAGCATCACCTTCCACACCCACTTGTCGCAACCCCTTAGCTTTCTCATCTTTTTTTGTTCCTAAAGCCACACCTAGTGCACAACCTAGCATCAAATCGTCACTTAAAAAAAAGGAAAAGGCATAAACTGACAAGTTGGTCAGTAAGTGTCTTCTATGGAGTGATGTTCTTTTCAACATTGCCAAGACAAACCCATTCTACCTACCTATGTTTGATGTTGTTGTTGTCGATGGCCCGAGGTACAAAGCCCTTACCTTTGCAGAGTTGAGAAGGCCTTGTATTCGAGACGAAAAGACTGATTGCACTGCTAAATTGGAAGAGTTTAGGGCATCATGGGAATACCATGGATGCACAGTCATGTCAGATGGTTGGACTGACCAAAAGGGTAGGACTCTTTTTAACTTCTTAGTTAGTTGTCCCAAGGGGCCAATGTTTATGAAATTTGTTAATGCATTTGCACACATTAAAGATGCAAGTTTATTATGTGAGTTGTTAGACATGTTCATCCAGGAAGTAAGCCCAAAAAATGTTGTACAAGTCATAATGGACAACGCTGCAAATTATGTTGCACCTAGTAGGTTGCTTATAGAGAGGTATACTAACTTGTTTTGGACACCTTGTGCTGCTCATTGTATTGACTTAATGTTGGAGGATATAGGTAAGATTGCTCTTGTGAGGGATATTGTTGAATCATCCAAGGGCATAACAAAATTTATATATAATCATGCATATGTGCTTAGCTTGATGAGAAGATTCACCAACAACAAATAGTTGGTGCATCCTGTCATTACACGATTTGCCACTACTTTCATATCTCTTCACTCTCTATTATATTATATGTGGGATGTGAAGAGCATATTTCTTTCACAGGATTGGTGTGCTTTATCTATTAGCTGCAAACCAGAGAGAGAGGGCATACACAAAATAGTTTCATATGATCAGAGCTTTTGAGCAAGAGTATAGGAGGTGTATGCCATTACAAAACCTTTGGTAAGGGTCCTTCGGTTGGTTAATGGAGACAAGCCAACAATGGGCTACTTGTATGAAGCTATGGATAGGGCCAAAGAAGCCATTTGTGCTTATTATTAAAATAAGGGAGACGAGGGGTTAAACAAACAACAGGTCATATGGAGAGTCACTGATGAGCGGATGGAACAATACCCTCCATCGCCCCATTCATGTTGCAAGTATCTACCTCAACCCTGCATTTTCTTACTTCTATGGTTTCAGATTTGATGCCGAGGTGATGGATGAATTCTTCACTTGTGTTGAGAGGATGGTGTCATCTGAGCAAGAACGTGAAGATAGTTCTAAAGAAATTGAGATATATAGAATGACAGGTGGCACATTTGGTTTTACCATGTCTATTAAGAATAAGACGACCAAAATGTCGAGTAAGCTTCAGGTTGTTTCAACTTTCAACTTTCATAATTCATTGTCTATTCATAATTTGCTTCCACTTTAGAATTTCAATGTTTTAACTCTTTTTTTTATGTTTCTCATTTTTCTTTTGACTTGTAGATGCTTAATGGACAAGCTATGGTGGCAGAGTACCCCATCTCCAAAAGCTTGTCATTTGAGTGCTCAGCCAAACATGCAGTTCCTCTGGGTGTGAGCGCAACTGGAGTGTATTTGACAAAATACACAACAAAAAACACAACAGGTAAAAAATAAATAAAAATTAAATTTTTGAATTCATTTGATTATTTTTAATATTTAAATTTTCTAAGTACTAATTTACAATCTATGACCCTAATACATATTGGAGTCCCAACGCTTCAATGACATGGTCTCCATCTACTACAATCTTCGATTGTGGGTGAGACAACTTCAGAAAACTCCTCATGTGGAAGCCATCTCATTGGGCAATATTGATACCACTTCTGCATGTAGGGTTGAGACTGAGAAGCCGACCATGGACTCGATCCTTGATTGGTTAGATGTGGATCCAAAGGCACTAGAGGCAGAAGAGGTCGCAGTTGCAAGGAAGGGAGAGCCAGAGATAGAGGAGGAGGAGCAGGGTCAAGAGGCAGAGTAGGAGGAGGATGAGGATGAGGTGACACCATCTAGTATGGGCAGCAATAGAGGACAAAGGTCACCTCTATTAGTGGCTTCTAGAGGACAACTGAGTCCATTTGTATCCTCAAGGGCAATGCCTTCTTCCTCTAGAGGAAAAGACAAAGCCATTCCCTATTCTTGTAAAAGGGGTAGAGGATCTCAGTGACTAATTAATTTATGACATGTACATGGCTCATGATAACGTTTATTATATTTTTTTGTTGATATTTTGACTCTTGAGAGTTGAGACTGAGACATGACTCAAGATTCAAGACTTGATTCACTATTTTGATATGTGATGTAGCACTAGACTTCATATACATATTATATATTAGCTTTCTTTACATGTTTATGTGGAAATGCAATTATTTGATGTTGTGAATACTTCGATGCTAAAAAAAATTGTATTTTCTTAATTTTGCCAACTTTTTCAAAAATCTCCCAACTTTAACAAATTTTTCAATTTCTAAACCCTGGCTGATTTAATCCAACTTCGACTTTTTATATTTATAACAACTGAAAATCCTTTCTAGGAGTATTAAAGTTTTTGTCCATATAATTCTTTAACAATATCTTACAAATCCCACTTTGCTTTAAAACTTCAAAATAAATAAGCTTTGCATCACGATTCTTTAAGTGTGAGGTCCTTAAACTCGTTGACATTCATATTCTCATAGGGTGTTAGGGTAACTAGAAAATATCAAGACGCGGTGAACAATAATCACAACCACCAGGGACCATATGACAAACAAATGCTATAAAGGATAGCTGCAAATTAAGGTCGCAACAAAGGCTTACAATTATCGAACGATAAATATTGTATAAAATTCAACTCCAGGCTGATTGTTTTTACATTATTCCAAGTCAAAAACTTTACTCTTCCCATCAAAAGTAATGAGTCCTCATAAACCAGAGATATTTTTGCAAAAACATTGATAACAAACCATGAAATCACCAAATTATTGGAAGGCTTAGGAGATACAGAAATTTTCTTCTCAAGGAAATTTTATTCGAAAAGGATATTATGTGATGAAGCTATGAGAAGCAATATACAATGATGTTACCTCTACTCGCGATGACAAAATTCAAAATAGGGACCTCTATATACACATAGGAGTCCAGATACACGAAGTTGGGAAAGCAACCATTCGCCCAACTGCTTATTACTTCTTATTGACGTCTTCATGAGTAACTCGTGACTTCACTTACGACCAACTCAAAATAAAAATACCATGATATATTTTTCGACGACCATATGTATAACTCGAGGAAAAAATAGATTACAAGACAGTATAGCATGGTAACGCCCTTGGGGCTAACACACAAGAAAGAATTGGTTAAATATTTAGGTAACATCAAGAAGATGAAAATATCAAAACTCTGTGACAGCTCTAAAATAACACTGCCAATTCAGAGAAAAAAAAACTGAAATTAAATTTTATAAACCAGACAAGATATCACATGATATATTATAAATTTGTGGTTTAATATAGAGTATCATTTGTATTGTTATAAACCCGTTTGCCAAAGCGTCTCTGTCTACACTGAAAAGTGTATAAAGCTTCTGCATATTGAGCTTCTCCAAATTCAGGCCAGAAAGAATCAGCAAAATAGAGTTCACTATATGCTAATTGCCATAGTAAGAAATTGCTGAGCCTCTGCTCCCCACTTGTACGAATCAGTAAGTCAGGACTCCCAAGGCCTCCAGCACAGCTTGTTTTCAATTCCTTTTCAAACATTGATTCTGTAATATCTGTTGGTTTGAGCAAGCCATCGTCTACTTGTTTAGCAAGTCGTTGGCAGGCTTGCAATATATCATCCCGGCCACTGTAACTAAGACCAACAATGAGATTCAGTTTAGAATTCTCCTTTGTCCTATGTTCTGCTTCCGCAATTAATATCTGTAACGAATTTGATAATCTAGAAAGATCTCCAATCACAGACAATCGAATATTTTCCCTGCAAAAATGACATCATTGTATGAAAAAATGTCCATGAATAAAAACACAGGTTTGAAAGTAGTAACCTATTGGTCATGCAAACAAAAAGTTCTGAATAATACACTAAACATAGACCTCCCGATCAAAGGCCAAAGTGTTAGACCTATCTTCAGTGGATGTTGTTCAATGAAATATACTCTTCACATTGAGAAGACTGTACCAGGCTCCTCTAAATAACACAGAAAGTATCTTTTATATGTGATAAATGATATATTCTACTGGAGGTGAAAACTGAGAACCATGACCAAATGTTGCAGTCAAAAATGAAAATAATGGGCATATATAGCAGTAAAATTTAATAAAATTTTATATTGCTGCATTTTAGTATCATGTTTTCAAAAAGAATTTCTGTCATTGTTGACAAACTTTAAAAAAGATTATTGAATACATAACCTCTTGAAAGTTTAAATAAACTATCATCCCCATAATTACTTCCAATTTAGGAACTCCTTCCTGATCATAATGGAAGTCTTATCAAATTCAGGTGTTCCAACCAAAGACTGTAATAACATGACAAAAAAATTAACAAGATAACCCTAAATATCTTAGGCTTAGCAGGTTGGAAAGTTTCATATAACCAATAAATGTTTACTGTTTACAGGTTATAGGGTCCCAGTCAAGATTTGCCCAAGTCTTTTGGTCCATGTCTAGTTAATTATTAGCATATTTATAATTCATATCACATAAATTTCATGTATATTGCCGAGAAAAATGAAAATACACACAATAATTAGATACGATGTCTCACTTCAATACTGCAGTGTACTTATATAGCAGAAACAAAGAATTAAGAGCAATATCCATAGAAATTCAACTGCAGAAAGTAAAAGAGAAAGAAAAAAAGCACTGAATCTAAAGAATATTAACCCTTATTGTCTATCCAGAAAGAAAGCAATGTTCACACCAATGTTGATAATATCGCCGAGATATCGGCGATTTCGGAAATATCGCGATACTTTTGGCGAGCCCAAATATTGCAATATTTCCGAAATATCACCGATATCTCGGAAAAATATCACGCAACAATATAAAAAAAATTGCGGGGCAGGCTGGGCCACGGCTAGAAAAGGGAATTTGGTCATTTCATTTGCTCATTTTCATTTCCGAGCCTTGGAGAAGGAAGGGTAAGAGCTTTGTGGTGGTTGTCAAGGAGGAATTGAGGATCAAACAGCCATGATCACCACCAACAAAGAATTTTTTGCGGATCAAAGATTGAAGAATAATGGGACAAACTTCATTTCTTCCATTAACAGGTATGTTCTTAAAAACCCATATGTTGATGATTTTTTTTATAGATTTAGGATTATGTTTGCTTGCCTCTTTGCCTACCAACATTTTGCTTCTTTGTTTTTTTTTTTTTTTCCATTTACTATGAGTTTCATGCCCATGAACCAATGCAAGGGTTTTCTCCATATTTAGACAGCAAGCCTCATCTTTTTTTAACTGTCTTATGCACCCTCTTATTGCCATTTTTCATTCACATTGCAAATAATGTAGTAAATTTTTTTCTTTTTAAAATGAGGTGGTTATTAACTTATTAATTATTATTTTTTGTGTTGGGGGGTTTAATGCTTTTTTTTTTTTTGGGGTTGTAGGTTTTAATTAGTTCACTACAAATATGACAAAATCCTTAGACCCATTTTGAGAATGTAGGGACCCTGATGGTGGGACAAATCGAACATATCTATCATAAAAATTGTGTGGGACCAAGATGGTAGGAGGGGTTACGCGATTGAAATACCATCTGGCTAGACTCCTTGAACATGATGTAATGCCTTGTATGGTTTCTAGTGCAGAGGTTATACAAAAAGCTCTTGAAGCAATTGATGAAAATGACAAAAAGATAATTGCTAGGGAGAGGGCATTGATCTCAGACAGATAGCTGCTAGTTTTATTTGTTTTGCTACATATAAGTTTATAACACATGATGATGAAATATTTTATATATGTGATGTTATTTTGTATTCATTCTCCACATTTAAGTCCTTGATTAGACAATTATTAGGGATCAGCAGGATTTGGTATCGCCTTTGATGTATCACTTTTATTTTACATCCACTACATCATATATATCAGTGCTTTCTTCATATTTATGTGCCAATGTGTTTATTTCATGTTGTTATTGCTTTATATGTTTAAAAATCTGAAACAAAAAAAGGAATATATTATGCATTTTTTATGTTTCCCGATATTTGCCAAAATTTGTCGAAATTTTCGTTGATATTGCAGATAAGATGTTTTATGGACCCTCGCCAGATATTTTGTTGATACCAATATTTTCAACATTGGTTTACATACCTCTACAAGGGGGAAACCTCCAAATGAGCAAAGCTCTAATACAATGATAATACGTGACAAAACATTACATAGCCTCCTAACTTCATAAATAGTTTTTTACTACTTGTTACCCACCACCTGTGGGTGACACCCATAGGAGAAATTTTTCTCCCAGATGGTCCTCAGCTGGCAACCCCTTGCAGCCACTAGATAACTCTATGTGCCACCATCTCTGCTACCTGAGCCAGCCATTATGGACCCTAACCCATTTGTTATGATCGTAATGTTGAAGGTGGGTCTTCCAAGCCCGAAGGTGTGACTTTTCATTATGCGGTTGGGTATCTTTGCTTACTTATCATGGACACTTTTGAACATGAATTAGTGGGAGAGATTCGGTGGAAAGAATGGGCTTGGTTTGTACTCCTGTTTCTTTTTCCAATTTGGCGGTTGACCTTGTATCCTAGTCCCATGGGATCTCCTTTATGGGCTACTAGCTTTAGAAGTGGCACTACTTGGGAAATCTCGGTTTTGGTTGCATGTGTTGAAGAATGTAACTAGGTTCGGTCTTCATAATTGTATTTGAGTCACAATGAAATGTACTTATGAAGAAGAATTTTATTATTATTATTATGACTTATTAAAGCATGGGTTTCATGATGTTTTAAGTCAAAGTCCCCATTAAGGACTTCTAGGATTTATTCTGAGTCATTAGAGTCGTTGTCCATTTAAAGAGACCCTTCTTGGACTTTTGAATCATGTAAAAAGAATTAATATTCAGTCAAATAAGCTATTTGTCACCTCCACATCAAGTCAGCGTCAAACTAGGTAATTTGAACTCACCATAAGCCTATATATTGGAGTAGTTCAAATTCATTTTGGAGCATTCACTCTCTCTCACACAAGTTCAATATCCAAAAAAAAAGAGCTGGAAAAGTGTGAAGTGGGAAAAGAAGGCCAAAAAGGAGTGCGAAGTTGGAGAAGAAGAAAGAAAGGGTCAAGATCGAAATTGTGGGCTATCTATATCTCTCTCGTGTGGATTCCTCTAGGTGATCAAAGTCTCTCTTGTCAAGTTGAAGTTATTGTTGCTGCTGCAGCTGCCAGTTGTTGGGTCGAAGTTTCTACTGCAAGTTGTTGTTTCTAGGTCGAAGTTGTTGTTGAAGGGTTATCATCTGCAAGAAGAAAGAAAGGGCTAACTTGGTGTGGAGGAAGTTTGTGTCTAGATCAAGAGTCTTGGATTATCTCAGAAAGTAATTAAGGAAGAGTTGTTGACTAGGTTTTCCCCTAGATAAGGGTTTTTCCCTGGTTTTCTGGCTATATCTAGTGTTTGTGACCTTTGTGCTATTGTTTTGGTAATTTCTTGATGAACTAAAAGATAAAAGAAGAATATAAACATAAGAAAGTCACAAGTAATTATCTATATAAAGAAATTCTTTCTAGTTTTCTGATTTTCTAACATGGTTTCAGAGCTAAGGTAAAGAAGGAAAAAGGCAGCTTGAGGATCCACTGAAAGGAGTCTAAGAAACCTCAAAAGGTTGAGCAAGGGATCATATAAGAAGATCTTATAAGGAAAGAAGCTTACTAACTTCAAGGATAATGTCTAACACAATAAAGGGAGAGAACAAATTAGAGGGAGCATCAAATTACAGGTCATGGAAGAAAATAATTGATCTCATTCTTGAAAAGAACAAAGTCCTAGATTTGGTTAGAGGAAAAATGAAGAAACCAACCGAAGGATCTAATGATGTAGATAAAGTAACGTTTAGAAAATCAAAAATATTGGCTATGACACTAAAGGTAGAAGGTATAAAGGACAAGGACAATCTTATCCCATACATTTCCAACATAGATCATGCTCAAGAAATGTATGAAGCCTTATCAAAATTGTTCACTATCAAGAACATCGGTCAAGTAGCAAATCTTAAGAATAAACTAAGGACCACAAAAATGACAAAAGATGATATTGTGGCTTCCTTCTTTGTAAGGATAGCTAGAATTAGAGATGACCTTCAAGCCATAGATGAGATTGTACTGGAAAAAGAGCTTGTGATTATTGCATTATTGGGATTGCCACCTACTTGGAGTGCTTTTGCTTCAAGAATCAACAGCTGGAAAGAAACTCCATTTGAAGAATTATGGAATGCCTGCAACCAAGAAGAGATGAGAATCTCATTAGTAACCAACAATGAAGAAGAGAGTTTCAAATACCTACTCTGCTCATCACAAGAAAGGAAACTTCAAGAAGTCAAAAGGGCCAAGAAGAAAGGTAGATATGTCCAAAATAAAATGCTACCAATGTCATAAAATGGGTCACTATAAAAGTGATTGTCCTGACAATCCGAAGATTAACAGAAGGAATAGGGACCAAGCTAATGTTGCTAAAGAAGGATCTCCAAAGAAGAATAAAGCCGAAGAATCAAATATAAGGGACTTACATTGCTAAGTCCTTTGCTCTAAGCTTTAGTTGTTTCATTTGTTATTTCTAGTATTTGTAGGTTTAACATATTTTGGAAAAACATTTTTGAATTGTTTTTATAAGGTTATAGGTATCCCTCGAGCTTGGAGGGAGCCCTCACCAACTTCCAAAGATAAGTATCTTACTTCTTGTATCATCTTTTCAATTTTGGATTCCCTTATCTAAGTTTGTTTGTATCAAATACTAATCACATTTCTATTCATATTTTCCTTGTTTAGGAAAGGCTTGTCGAATACTCAAGGATTATGGAATAAGGCTTCACAAGACAAAGCATTGAAATTACAAGGTTTGTTAAAAAACAAAAGGTATGCCTTAGACTATAAGTTTTGTTCTCTTCATGATAAAGGTATATTCATTCTTGATAAACTATTCTATATTACTAACATTAGTGTCTAGCTCTCTTGAATCATAAAGATTCTTGATTGGGTGATTCATCATTAGATAAATCTACCCTCCTCATATCTTTGATTATTCTTATGGAACCCTAAAAAGGTTCTTTGCAAAACCCTGACTTAAGCGTATGTCAATGATAATATGTGAAACCCTAGCCTACTTAGGGTTATTGGTGAAATCTAAAGAAAATGTTTTGATAATGTCATGTTCCGGGTTTTGGTATAGTTATGAAAACCCTAACGTGTTAGGGTTGAATGATGATGTCTGAAATCCCAAACCTTTGAAGTTTGATAAATTAGGGTTTCTTGTTGAAATCCTAGGTCTTTAAGTTTTGGTAGGGTTTATGAGCAAGACCCTTATTTTAGATTATGTCCTAAGAATGAAACCCTAGGCATATGTTTGTCCATCTAATCAAATATGTTAGATGTCTGAATGTGTTTGTGTCATTGGGTTTGATTAAAATATGTTGTTATGATATGCTTGTGCATGATCATGAAATCATAGAGATGTGCGTTGACCTAATTGTTGATGAGTCCTAGGGTTCGGAACTAAGTCCTAGTTGAAGTTTGATTCTCTAGGATGATAGTGTTTGTGAATTCTAGGGTTTTGTAACTAAACATTAGTAGAAGTTCAGTTCTCTAATATATGATGACAATGTGATAATCTGAGATTTATGAAAGATTGTTCAAATCTGAAATTGAGCTGTGATTGGTTTTGATTGTTGATGGCTCATGTATGAAATCTAGGATCTTGCACTGAGTAGAGGTCTAACATATGAGTTCTAAAGTTGTTGGATGCATTATAGAACTATATTCGTTTGAATTGTTTCTAGGGTTTGCAATATATTGTAGTAGGGTATGTCATATCTCTGGAAGAAATATTGAAGCCCTAGATATAATGAAGGTTGTTATCTTGATTGAGGTGCTCGAAGTCTTGATAATGAAATCTAGGGTTTATAACAAAACCCTGGCATGTAGTTGAAGTATAAAAGTATGTGTTTCTTGTTGTTTGTGAACCTAACTAAGTTTAGGGATTTGATGTCTAATGTCTAATGCTTCCTTTATTATATGATTATGATATGGTTAACTTCATGCTTCTATGAATTTGGTTGTACTTGCTATCTAAATTGCAGATACATAATCTTCAAGATAATGAACATGTTTGTAAGTAAAGTTGGTAAGCATGACGAAGAAAGTTATATGAATAATGATGATCAAGAAGGATGGAAGCCATGAAAGATTCTCTGATGTTGTAGAAAAGAAGTTGATCTCCCTAAGTTAAGAGGGAGCCTGGATAGAGAAAGGAGTATTGTTAATTTTAGGTATGTTATATGCTCAAAGCAATTTACTTCAATTTTTCATATTAGTTCAATGACAATATTCGGATTAGCAATCACATCAGAATGATAGTAAAGTGCAGATAGAACATAAACTTAAATAGCAGAAGACAAGCCAAGACAAGAAGACACAAGATGTGGCACCAGCCAGGGACAAACCCCAATGTGGGGAAACCCTTGATCAATTCTTCTTATATTCTTCAAT
>APFE030121973.1:1626-25324 GCA_000404065.3 Pinus taeda | reverse complement strand
TTGATGTGTTCTCCATGGTGGCCTGGATTGATGTGTTCTCCATGGTGATTGTAGTAGGATTGATGTGTTCTCCTGTGAGGACAAGATTGATTAGTTCTCCTGTCGAGGCATCCTACCCATGCAGTCTGGGACTCATGGGAAGTAGCTCTCATTTGATCAATGAGCAGGGAAATGAAGTTAGGGACCATAGTAGTACCAATGGACGCATCGTTGTATCTACTGTACTCCCTACTCTAGGATAACCTCCATTGATTTGGGATCAATGATACTGGTCTGGGACTAGTGGTAGGAGTGGTACATTCTATGACACTAACTTCGGGTCAGTTGTTACTGGTTTGGGACCAGTGGTACGCACTCTGAGATTGACTTTGAGTCAGTGGAGGATGTTACTGGTCTGGGACCAGTGGTAGGAGTTGTACTCACTATGACGCTGACTTCGGGTTGGTTGAGACTGGTTTGGGATCAGTGGTACATACTCTGAGACTGACTTTGAGTCAGTATGATACATCCTTGATCATTTCTTCTTCTTCATAATTCGGACAAAGCAAAGCAGAGCATAACAGAGCAGAGCCGTACAAATCAGTACAGGGCAGAGCAAGACAAAGCAAAACAGGCAGAATAGAGTAGAGCAGGGCAAGGGTCAGGCTATACAGGGCAGTGCATTTGATGGATGAATAGTAGTGACCGACAGACAGATTGTAGATGAAGTTCTCCCTAGTTGAGAGGGAGTGTTAAAATTGGCAACTAGGGCCAAACTTCATGTGGGTCATATTATTCATGGTTGATAATATGTTCATTAGATTCCTCTCGTCGAGAGGTGTAGGATTGATATAAAGATCATCTGATTTCGATAAGTATTCATGGAGATATGAATTTATTTTGATTATGGAATTATTACCAAGCCAACCTACAACTCATGTAGGCTCAGAAGCCCAACAGTCGCATCTATTCAAACACCAACGTTGTGTATAAATATAGGAGGACTTTTCCTCATTTGGACTCACTCATCTCATCACATCTCTCTCTCTCTCTACTGCGCAGAAAATAGTCTCTTCTACTACGCAGAAAAGGGTCTCTCCCTCACACATGTGAAGCCGAAAGCTGTTGAAACTGAAGCTGCAACTGCAAAAGTAAAGTTTGACCTGTGTGGACTAGAAGATCTCCTCATCTGAACTGCGTTGTAGGTTCATCTGAACCTCCTTTGAAAGCCACAACTTTTGGTGGTGGAATCAAGTCAATCTGACGGACAATTTGCAAGATATTGACTGCCCTAGTTTGAAGGAAGCTGCTGAAACTGAAGCTACAACTATAAAAATGAAGTTTGACCTGCGTGGACTAAAAGATCTCCTCATCTGAACTGCGTTGTAGGTTCATCTGAACCTCCTCTGAAAGCCGCAAATTTTGGTGGTGGAATCAAGTCAATCCGATGGATGGTTTGCAAGATACCGATTGCCCTAGTTTGAAGGAAGCTGCTGAAACAGAAGCTACAACTGCAGAAGTAAAGTTTGACCTGCGTGAACTAGAAGATACCTCATCTGAACTACACTGTAGGTTCATATGAACCTCCTCTGGAAGCTGCAACTTTTGGTGGTGGAATCAAGCCTATCCGACGGTGGGTTTGTGAGATATCGTCTGCCTAGTTTGATGATGACACCGCTTATGCTGATGCTACTGATCTAGGGTTTGCTACTGCTGATATAAATCAGATTTATTGTACTATTTCTCTCTGCTGAATTATTGAAGATAAAAGAAGATTTGATCAAAGGGTTTCCCCACACATTGTGGGGTTTGTCCCTGGTTAGCCACCACATCTTGTGTCTCTTGTCTTGGCTTGTTTTCTGTCGATCTTTTAATGTTCTATCTACACTTTACTTTATGTACATGTGATTGCTAATCTGTGGAATACAATAAGAAAAAGAAGTAAACTGTTATAAGCATAGAACATACCATAACTTAACAATTCTCTCATACCAAGCCCGAGGTGCTTGCTTCAAACTATAGAGAGCTTTCTTCAACCTACATACATGAGATTCCTAATCATGAATCTCAAACCCCTCAGGTTGTTCCACACCTGTGGTCTTGCTTTACATGAGGGGAATGGTCCCCTTGTAAGATTTCCTTCGGTACATCTCGGATATGTACCTTAATGCTCTTCTTTGAATTCAAGCATCCCTGTCACCATCCGTCTCACATCGAGTAGGGCCTTATAATGAAGATGGGCAGACCTCCAGTGCCATTGAAGAGATGTGTCACATGACATGGTCCCCATTGGACTTCCTGCAACTTGATACAAATTGCCAACCCTGAACCCAAGAGTAAAAGCATCTTTAAAATTCCTTTTCCAAGCATGTACCTTTCCATCGATGGATGCCACCTTGTAACCTTTGTCTTCCAAACCAGGTTCTTCTTGAGATCAGGTACATAAAAAACTTCTTGTAAATGAATCGAGTCACCCTGATCCAATTGAAGGGCAACATTCCCTACACCCTTTACGGGATAGGTGGCATCGTCTCTAAGAATAATCTCCAAGTTTGTCTCCTTCTCTATCAGATTAGAGAGTGTTTCCTTGTATCCGGTGAAATGCCTTGAAGCACCACTATCAATAATCCAATTTCCCAAGGATTCCGAAGGAGAGGCAGTGTAGAGGGCCAATATAAGATAATACTCTTTTGCTTATCAGAAACAACACTTGATTCTTCATGTGTGGAGTTCCTTGCTTTCTTGGAGGGTCGACCATTTCCTTGATGTCCTGTATTCCTTTTTGCTTTTCCATTGTACCTTTCATTCCTTCGATCATTAAAGATGCCCCTAGAATGATTGTGATCATCATCATGTGATGTGTCCCTTCTATTTGGACACTCCCTCGCATAATGGCCAAACTTATTGCAAGCAAGGCATCTGCCTTTCCTTCCACCCTTAGATCCAGACTTTCCATTGAAGTGACCTTTAGGTAGGCTACCAGACGCTTGTCAATGGAATCTCTTCTTCGCTTTGACTTCACCCTTGGTGTATTTGTTCTTTGGAGCAGCCAGTGCATTTGATGGAGGCTAAGGGATTTTATCCTTCATGTAATCCAAAACTTCTTGCTCTTCCAATTCAGCAGGGGAGTGGGATGAGGAACCCATTGAGCCTTTGACCTTGTCCAACTATCTTCGGTGATTTCTCTTTCACTCTTGATTGGGCTTTGTCTTCACCTCACCTCTGATACCATGTTAATTTCAGGTATGTTCTATACTCAGAGAAATTTACTTCAATTTTTCATATTAGCTCAATGACAATATTTAGATTAGCAATCACATCAGCATGATAGTAAAGTGCAGATAGAACATAAACATAAACAGCAAAAGACAAGCCAAGACGAGGACACAAGATGTTGCACCAGCTAGGGACAAACCCCAATGTGGGGAAACCCTTGATCAATTCTTCTTATATTCTTCAATAGTTCAGCAGAGAGAGAGAGATAGAGTACAACAATTTGAAGTTTGTTGGGTATTGTTTTTAGGACCGAAGGTAGAAACAATGACACGTGGCACTTCGTACAAATTCACTCTAATGAACTAGTCTATAATGCGGTCATCGTAGAAGTCAATATTTGACTTGCCAAATAGGAGATCAGACATCAGATATCTCACCATGCAAATGACACAATGCAACAGACGATAGGCCTAGAACAGCTCAACCAATTACTCAACATACTGAAGCTTTCCCTCCATAAGACTCTCCTTCCTTTACTGCTTCACTGATCATGTCAAGGTTGCCCATCTGGCAACTTGTATATGCTAAAAGGACTGAAGCATATCTTGGCAAACCTGATCAATGGTTAGGGCACAAACTCAGTGTGCTGCAGCACCATAAACATCCCCACTGTCAACCTATATACAATGACTAACCTTCATACAGTTCCTCCTTCTGTACGCTGCCTTGAGGGGTTGTTATACTTCTGAACGCAACACTTAAATGCCTCCAACTGCTGGCTATGGCCTACAGCCTAGCCCAGCAGTGGACTGAGACTTAGGTCTCCTCAATCAGCCCTTAAGCAACCAGATTTAGGCTCCTCTTTATAGAGGATACTTCTGTCCAGCAAACTGAGATCAAGAACAGCTTGAACATGCCCAACACAGTCCACGTTGTCACCTACAGTGATATGGATTTATCATTCATCATGACCAGGGCTAGGTAACTGCAGTTAGGTTGTGTATTAGGCCTCCTTCAGGACTGCAACGAAGCCTTCTTATGATTGTTGTTAGGATTGTCTTTAGGGCACCTTAGTACAGCGTATAAGGGCCTCTTTGAACAACAAATAAGGGCTCTTTAGAACTGAGAATTTAGGCTTTCACATGCAGCTAGTTTAGGCCTCTCCAACTACGGCTTAGATCACCCTTTAGGACTGCGGCTAGGGCAGCAATAGTCCTACTTAAACAGCAGATTAGATGTCTCCTAGGACTGCAGCTAGGTCACTTTTAGGGCATCCTGAAACAGTGGATTAAGGTCTCTTCAAGACCTGCGGTTAGGGCTCTTTTAGGACTTTCTTTGACAGCATTAAAGCCTCTCCTTGCTGCATTATAGAAGCCTTCTTGACTGCGTAGATTAGGGCTGCTGATTGACCAACAGCTAGGGCACTTGAGCTCCTACCAGACTGCGGCTAGATGGAGGTTAGATCCTTCCCTTGGACTGCGTATAAGTCTTCCTCCATGACTGTGGCTTGATCCCATTAGGGCAGCATATAAGTCTCTTTCATTGCAGCGTATAAGACTCTCGATGATTGCATCTAGATCTCATTAGGCAGCGTATAGGACACTCCCTCTAGATCTCTCTTTCACCAAAACCCAAACAAATGAAGAGAGAGATCACAAGAGGTGTGTCACAAAGGACTAGCAAGCCACCTCTATTTATAGTGCAACGTTGGGTTGAGTTGGGGTTAATTTGGTTGCTGGCCAACCTTGACAATTTGTCAAGTAATACAAATAAATTCATATCTCCATGAATACATGTCGGAATCGATTGATCTTTAGATCAATCCTTTACCTCTCAACAAGAGGAATCCAAGAAAAATATCAGCTGCCATAAAGAAGAAGACCCACATGGAGTTTGGCCCTAGTTGCCAATTTTAACAAGTATATCTCCCGAGTTGAGAGGGAGGGCTGCGGGCATACTATAGTCATGATGGATACCTTGAAGAAATTGGAGAATGCATATTAAGGTCCTACTGAAAGAAGGAAAGTTGGATTTGGTTGCTATGTGTAAAGTAGGAAAGGAAGCTGAAGGATTGAGGAAAACTTTGTCAAGGATTGTTTGGAAAGCCTCGAAGTTCTACAGTGATGAATTGTGAGGCAGCATCAAGATGTCAAGAGACCATGAAGGTTTGTGTTTACTCATGAGTATTTGAATGGTTGTTACTAATTGGGGTTGTCATTGTTCATATAAAACTCTCAAAGTTTTGAAAAAGCATGCTTGAGGTTAGAGAGATTTTATGTGTTGAGGCATTGTGTGAGACACATTGCCTGGGAGGACATCCGATCGACACTATGTGTTGATGTTTAGATCCCGAAGTAGGGAGGGTGGCATTGGTCATAGCGTCCTGACCTCGAATACGCACCTAGATCCCTGGGTTGATGGTTAGCAAGTAAACCTGATGGTACCTAGACTAGCTAAAAGCTTTAGTCCATCTTAGTCCCACCCGGATAGATAGCCCTTGTCAAGAATCTAGTCTGTGGCAATGTGAGTGCCTAAATTGTTGAAGGACCCTGGATAGATTGCACCGGTCAGGAATCTAGTCCATGTCATTGTGGTGCCTAAACTCTTCATAGTTCATATTTTTGAGACTTTCCATGTACTGGTATATGTAAGTATGAATACCTCCCTAGTTAAGAGGGAGTGTTGAAAAATATAATTAGGTTCAGTCTTCATAATTGTATTTGAGTCACAATGAAATGTACTTATGAAGAAGAATTTTACTATTATTATTATGACTTATTAAAGCATGGGTTTCATGCTTGGGTCATAATGTTTTAAGTCAAAGTCTCCATTGAGGAATTCTAGGATTTATTCCGAGTCATTAGAGTCATTGTCCATTTAAAGAGACCCTTCTTGGGCTTTTGAATCATGTAAAAAGAATTAATATAGAGTCAAATAAGCTATTTATCACCTCCGCATCAAGTTGACCTCAAGGAAATCAAGTCGGCCTCAAACTAGGTAATTCGGCCTCACCAAAAGCCTATATATTGGAGCAATTTGAATTCATTTGGAGCATTCACTCTCTCTCACACAAGTTCGATATCCAGAAGAAAGAGCTAGAAAAGTGCGAAGTAGGAAAAGAAGGCCAAAATGGAGTGCGAAGTTGGAGAGAAGAAAGAAAGGGTCAAGATCGAAATTTCGGGCTATCTATATCTCTCTCATGTGGATTCCTCTAGGAGATCAAAGTCTCTGTTGCCAAGTCGAAGTTGTTGCTACTGCCAGTTGTTGGGTCGAAGTTGTTGCAAGTTGTTGCTGCTAGGTCGATGTTGTTGAAGGTTTATCATCTGCAAGGAAGAAAGGGTTGACTTGGTGTGGAGGAAGTCTGTGTCTAGGTCAAGAGTCTTGGATTATCTCATAAAGTAATTAAGGAAGAGTTGTTCACTGGGTTTTCCCCTAGATAGGATTTTTGCCCTGGCTATCTGCCTATATCTGGTGTCTTTGATCTTTGTGCTATTGTTTTGGTAATTGCTTGATGAACTAAAAGATAAAAGAACATAAAGATAAGAAAGTCACAAGTAATTATCTATATAAAGAAATTATTTCTTCCTTTCTAATTTTCTGGTAGCATTGTCTCGCTCACTGACATCACATACATCACTCCCCTCTACTCACTATAACCCCTTTTCACATATTTCCCATCCGGGTCCACATTTGTCCATTGTGTCAACAAAGAGTTAGCCTCCCCCTCCCCTTGTCCATGCTTTTAGTCGAGCTTGGAACAATGCCTTGACAGTTGATGTAGCTAAAAAGAAAGTAAAAAACATAATTTGGCCACTGTCAATGGGAAATGAGCCATAAAATACAAAATATGGTCAAGACATACAAATTTAGCACGTGGGGAAAAGCCAAACATGAGCTCTACCCCCATCATTCATCACCATGGTTCCTAGGGTCCCCTCTATTGGCCCCCTGGATCATTAACGAACCCATGATTGTCCCAACCCTTGGTGGACAATGAACTGCCCCACCTTAAAGGGGTATTCACTACTACATCATTCACATCATGCTCTCATCCCTTGGAGCCCCAAGCAGTTCCAAAAGAAAAATCAATAAAAGGCAAAAGGCATATGAAAAAGGGTGGAAAAACAAAGGTCGGAGTAACTCATGTACCACGATTGCTCCCTCCTACATTCATACACCCAAGTGTGGGCTTCCCTTATCTTAGCTACCCTTGTACTATGGCTTGTGGCTTTGAGCCATGCCCCACTCCATTCCATCATTATGTCATACGACACCTACCACTTGATGGATGTACCATGAACTTGTCACTCCCTTAGTGGTTGAAACCACCTAATAGTGTCCTTGGTTAACCCTCTTCTTGAACTTGGAGGCCCTTGTGCACTCTAAAGCCCATAATAGAAGGGCATGCCACTATGAAGTGTACACTTGGTTCCATGTATTGTAAGCTCATTTAATCAATTACACTTATGATTTATTGTATTAGAAGGTGAGGAGACGCATTGGATCTTATACAGGATTGCAGGCAAGTCTTCATCTTGGGGTTTGGTCTCCCTATATGGGGTCTAAGCCCTCCAGATGGTCACATTCGCATTTGTAGGGTGTGTGTTGAGAGTTATGGGCCTCCACTATAGCAGAAAGCAGATAGCCACGCTATGGGATCCTTCAGTACCATCCTTGTTTACTCGTGTTCCACTTATTTGATGACGATGATGCACCTAGACCACGTTGCCAGCCGACTACACACTTGCACCACACACTTAGCAGTTGATCCAAGGCCCAGATGGGGTTATGTCTCACCATGTGAGGCAAAGGAAGGGCTTGCATCATTTTTCCAGCCCTTACAGATGGAGTACAGGCTTATTCAATCCACTTAGAGACCCATGAGGATGCTTTTGTGCCCCAAAGCCACTTAGGAGCACCACAGGTCATTTTCTTGGAGATGAAGGGGCCACCCCCCTTATCACTATTATTGGTCCCTCCTATTCATTATGGTACATGAGGGACTTCACTTCGCCCTAGAATGGCCCTTCTAGCTACTTTTCTATCATTTCGACCCTCTTGAGAGGCTAGTTATTCTTATTATAGAGCTATTTGGTGGATTTGTCACCAAAAGTATTGTTATTATGCACATTATTTTCTTTTAGGGGCATTATTAGTCCAAATTAGGCCACTTGAATCCCTTAAAGGATTGTATAAATAGAAGAGAGGCATTCTCTCCCATTCATCATCAATTAGATTGGATATTTCTTATTAAAAAGAATTAGGACCTGCACTTTGAACGAGTTTTCGAGTTCCTAATGCACTTTGATGTTTGGAATAATTTCACATTTTTCTCTTGGAGCTTCTTTGGCATGTTTTGGATGGATGGATATATTCTTGTCAACTTGTGAGTGTTTTTTATGCTATTTCTCTTCTATATTAAATGTCTAATGTATGGAATATCTTTCTATGTTTTGAAATGTGCCCTAAGTAATGAGAGTTTGTTACTAGCACTTTGATCACGAAAATATTGCATGCGTTACTCATTGTTGATAGGAATGAATGTTCCTAGGGGGTCACTATGTATGTTGTTCCCTTGAAACTCCATCAAACATTGTTAATAAGTATAAACATCTAGAGCAACCTTCAAACCTCTTCATTAGGGTTTGTGAAGTTGTAATAGGCCTCCTTGAGATAGTGAATTTTGAAAAACCAAAGACATTTAGACTCCAATTCTCCCAAAGGGTATAGGCACTGGTCTAATCCTAGGTGATCACCCCAAACCTTCTTTTCCTACCCTTTCTTTCGAATTCTACCCTAGCCCTAGTGGGTCTCCCGGGCATCAAGCAAATTTCTTTGTAGCCATCCAATTTTGGAGCGAATTGGTAGCTATCTACGTTGGTGTGTCCTCTAGAAGTCCTCTAAGTTTGAGACCAATCCCAAGGTCGAATTGGGAAATACACCAAGCCCTGTGATCTGTAAACTACAGTGGATATTCCACTAGACATATCGTCACAATAGATCTAACAATATTATATTAAAAATCTAAAATTCTACACTATTACAGTTTTATTAAACTTCAAGATCTGTAGGTTTAACTATAATTAGTGCATGCATGTGAATGGAAATTATGCCGAAAAATAGAGAACGACAAAATAATCTCATACACACACACAAGACACAAAATATGCTATGGGAAACCCCTTTGGGAGAAATCCCAACTAGAAGATGAGGCCGCTTTGCTCTCTTTCTATGTCTGGAAATATGGCTGCAGGTACAAAGAAGTAGGGTTTGTGGCATGTG
Organism: Pinus taeda; assembly: GCA_000404065.3. Classification (NCBI taxonomy): domain Eukaryota; kingdom Viridiplantae; phylum Streptophyta; class Pinopsida; order Pinales; family Pinaceae; genus Pinus; species Pinus taeda. The sequence goes on along the minus strand of APFE030121973.1, from coordinate 15,847 downwards.
GGATACTACAGTGCACAAATTCTCCCTATATGCTCTACCTCCTATCCCTCTTGGTTATCTTTGCTCAGCTATGGAACAAAATGTTCCCGAAAGAATGGAATGCCTCTTCCTCCTAGTGGCTCAATTATAACACAACCTGATAGCCTACTAGTGGTTAAGTTTGACTACATCAACTCTTAATTAGAGTTACAATATAGGCTCTTCTAGAGTCTTTTACATCATAATCACGTGGCTAGCCCCTTTTTCCATGAATAATGGGGGCTAACACAGCATCCTCTCAAACTATGGTGGTAAACACAGGAAGGTCAACTTATGAGTGGCATAACTTTCGCATACGGACTCTGATTGACGTTATTCTTGCGTCGTTGGAAAGGTCTTTGTGTGTAGAATAGCACGAAAAAGTGTTGTGCTATAAGCGCTTGAGTTTTACCCCAAAAAAACGTCATTTGATGCCTCAAAACGCTCCCGGAAGGTTTTAGACCTCGTTTCACCAAACTAGGTTCCGCTGGTAAAAATGGTCTTGTGAGTTGATTCCTCCACTTTTTCCACTCTGAATGCATCTAAATGGATGACAAACAATGTAATGATCCAATTCAGATCACCCTAGCCATAAGACCATACTCGTCTAGGTTTCTCCTAGGTTAGGGTAGATTTCCAGGGTCTCATTATTAGAAAAACTCAAAGGAAATTCATCATTCCCGAGACCCTTCTCATCCTCCTAGTTTGGCCTTGCATGACCATTGAAAGCAAGATAAAAATTGTAAACCCTAGGTCAAACTTGGATCTTCCCAAGGCTTCTTTGTGGTCCCACATCTTTATTAATCTTTATCTCACAAGGCCACTAGAAACCTTCTTTCCAAAAGAGTCTTAGGTCTAGACCATTCTTCATCAAAGAGTATCTCAAATCCCTAGGTCTAAGCCTCCAGTGAGCCTTTCTTAAAGAGCCCCTCACCTTGCTTCTAAAGTAAGCAAACCCTATTATTTTAGTCTCTCTTGCGAAAGGGCTCTAGAAATCACTACCTATCCTATCATTGACCCATCATTCCTAGAAATTTCCTTATATTGGGACTCCTCCCATCAGTGAAAGTCCATAAAGAGCAGGGGACATCGATTAAGGTAATAGTGGGTCCTTGTTCCATTGTTGCCACTTGATCTAGAAGTAGTCCCTTAGGAACCCCTCCTAGGACCCTTGCTAAATTGAGCAGTAACACTACCCAAACCCTGACCACTAGTGGTCCCAACACTAATGAGTTCCAATGACCTAACAGACCTTATTACAAAAGGATGACATTTTTACATTAATTATCCACACACCAACTAGTGGGCCTCACTCAGAGAGGACAGCCTCATACATTAATTAGCTGACTCCTAAGTACCCCAAAGTAGGGAGGTTAGGGTAGGACACTAACATGCCCTTCCCCTTCAAAAACAACATTGTCCCTGTTACCTCAAAATCTAGCAATTCTTGTGGGGAGAGCTCATAACAAAAAAAACTAGACCAAGGGACAACAATGAGGTGTGGCCCACGGTCATCACAGCCACTCCCTCCTACTTTTAGTGGATTTTCACCACTATGGAGACTTCCTTATAATAGGTCACCTATGAGCTAAGTTGCCAAGAAACGCAGGTTTGGTTACAGGTACAGGGACGGGGACAAGTACATCACCTTTTGAAAGAGGGTGCATGGGTTCGTCAAAGGTTATACTATATTATAGTTTATATACATACATACATTTAGATATATATATATATATATGAAATTTGAATTGTGAAACTCAAATTATGAATTTTTCAATTTTGAAATCTTCAATTTAAAACAAGAAAAATCAAACATCGAGCATTCACATCGAAATTAAACACAGTCTGGAGCTTCTCATAACTAGGCGCCTTATACCGTGGAAGTCCATCATTAATAGCACGGACCATTTGTTCAAAATAAGGTAAACGGGTTGCATTAAAAGGAATGGCACATACATATGAAATTTGAATTGTGAAACTCAAATTATGAATTTTCAATTTTGGAATCTTCCAATTTACAACAAGAAAAATAAAACATCGAACATTCACATTGAAATTAAACATAGTCTGGAGCTTCTCATAACTAGGTGCCTTATACTGTGGAGGTCCATCATTAATAGCATGGACCATTTGTTCAAAATAAGGTGAATGGGTTGCATTAAAAGGAATGCCACATGCAAGAAAAAATCTTGCCATTGCAAGATCAACACCCTCCCTACCCTTCACATCAAACATGTCATAGATGCCACCAAGTTTAGGCTTCTTGTGTGTATGACTTGTAGTACTTTTTGATACTCTAGATGGCACATTCTCATCACCAATTTGAACTTCTTCATTATCAGATGGCAATGCTTCCTCATTGGAGTCATCATTAACATTACGACATGGTTTTGAGATTGCCTCTCCTATCTTACCATCAACTCTTTGTTGTTCCCTTTGTGCACTAGGGAGTCTAGTGGGATCACCAGGGTCTCCAAGACAAGGTTTAACATCCTTCCTTGGTATGTTCATAAAATAAGCTTTAACTCGGGTATAGCTCCCTTTCCATTCAAGATGACAAAAATAGCATCTTACGGTTGCTATCTGCCTAGCACTCTTTGTTGGTTTTTCTCTTTCCACATATTTCCACAATGGATATTGTGGATTTGATGAAGACATTGTGATTTTGGTCCTTGGAAAAAGCCAAATTATTGTCTAAAATCTCAGATCTAAACTTTGAAAGTGAATGGTAAATCTGAAATCAGAAATTAAAACTTGAAATCAGTTATCTTACTATCTAGATTCTAAAACAATGAAAGTGAAACCTTTTAAAACAAATTAAAAAATTAAAAAACTAAAACAGTGGAACTGGTTATTGAATCAGTAAGTACTGGAAACTCAATGGCCATAGCGTTCTTACCTTCTCTTTTTGTTGTCACCACCTTCTCCTTTTCCTTTCATTGTCGTTGCCTTATCCTTCTCTTTTCACTATCACGCCTTCTCCTCTCGGTGCTCTCCTCTCTGCTCAGCCGCAAATGCCATAAGCAATGAAAATTAAACAAAGCAACCGCAATTCTTTTGGTTTAGCAAATGCTAAGGTTTAGTGGGAGCATGGGACCACAAAGCCATGTCATCCATTTTTAATTTTTTATTAAAAATCCAAAAAAAACCTTCATGACTCACTAAGTAGGCATACCCTCTAAGTACCTGTCACAAGAAAAGAACCCATTTTTAATTTTCAGAGTATCAGGTTCTCCATACTTGAACTGGGTTTGAAAGGGTTTGTTTGACAAGAACCCAAACTAGTTTCCAGTGCTTAGGTGCATGAATCGGGTACGGGTACAAGAACCTCACCCCTGGGTTTGAGTAGCCCTGCTTCACAACCTACGAGATATATTCTAAGTCCAAGGGATAAGGTGACAAGATAGGGTTATGGAGGACAACCCTTCTCAAGGACAAGGCTCAACTAGCAAGATAGATCAATTCACATCCTCCAATGTAGCCTATTTTGGGCACAAATGATCGAGGCCTTAATGAATAGCATGCCTAATGGATTAACCTGGAATTACAATGCCAAGAAAAAGCTTCCAAACAATGAATACCAACAACCAATGGAACAAGAAGCCTTCAACAAGCCTTAAATTGAAGCATCAGGAAAATTAGGGTTTTCTAGGGCAAAATTAACCTAGGAAAAAGAGATTTTGCTTTGAAATGGACAAATTAGCCCACTAAAAGGAGTTGATTTTGAGGCAACCAACACTCCTCTCAATGTTGAACCCTTCCACTAGAAAATGACTTCAAGCCTAGCTGACTTCATGCCCTATCCCTAGCTAGTGGCTTGACCTTAAGGGACTGAAAATCAGATTAAGAGAGAAAATTAAATCTATGGTGAATTTTGTTGGTGATCAACAAAGTGACAAGGCTAGTGCCTAATGTTGATCTGTGGTAGCATCGGATGTGCTCTAACCAGGAAATTTGGTGGAGAGGTTGGGGCACATGAGATCTCCAATACTCAAAAAGGGTTTGGGCAGATTCTAAACAGTTCAGGAGATATTAAAATAATTAATATTTTTAATGGAGTCCCTAAGTCTAAACTTAGGGAAATTAAAATATTAATGTGGATTAATATAAAACTGTGTTGGAAAGGTCCAAAAGACATGGATCAAGCCAAATCTAATCTTAGTTGTTGATTAGGGACTTAATCTCGACCGTTGATATGTCAACGAGAAAAGTATAAGAGGGGGCTTGAGGGTCACTTGGAGAGTACACCAGATGATCAGTCATTTTATTCTCTAGAGCGGGGTTTGCTAAGAGAGATACAATCAGTGATCGGAGTTGCAGTTGAAGGGCAGTGAGTACTAAGAGACAGAGAGATAGAGATAGTGTTGGGAGATCAATGCAGGAGCCAGAGAGAGTGACGCAATAGCAGCTAGGGCTAACGCAGGGCCACGTAGAGGCAGCCAGGAGTTGCGCAGTGCTTCAGAGAGGCCAGCGTAGCTGACGCAAAGGGCCAGAAGGCTGGCACAAGGCCTCCTGAGGCTGACGCAGGCCCATTCAAGGTGACGCAAGGCCAGCGCTGGGCAGAGAGGCTGACGTAGTCTAGAAAGCCAGACATTGGGGTTTCTGGGGCAGATTGGAGCTGAGGAATTGTCAGAGGGTTTATCTGGGATTTCAGCCAAGACATTTGTCTCAAACTGAGAGGTACTACTGCCAAGGGCATTCTCTGTTGGGTAAGCCGGATTTGGCACCCAGATTGTACTCTGAAATTGCTTAATAAGAAAACCCTCAGACAGTTGCACTGGTTTTCCTACATTAGGTTTTTCCGAAGACATTGGTCCAAAAATAACGGTGTCATCTTGTGTGCTTGTTTCTGTTTCCTTCAGTTGATGATCTGTAATATGTTGGGCATGCACTAGTGTTTATTTTCAGTATTTACATTGTAAATAACTTATTAAGTAACGGAACAAGTAGGTAGGAATAAATCAATAAAGTGCATGGAGGGTTTCTAACTAGTAGACTTAGAAACTTCAACATGGTATCAGAGCATAGTTGCAGATCATAGGAGAACTGAGGACATTAGCTGAGCGGAGCAATAACAGCATAAAACAATTGTCCCGAGTGACAGAAGTTGCTTCTAGCAGCGTGGCAACAAGGCAAGGGTGACGCAGTGCCTGCATCATCAAGGGTGAGCCAGGAAGAGGCAGCACAGAGGCTAAGGGAGGCAAAGGGAGACTCATGCAAAACCACGCAGAAGCTAGGAGGGCTAACGCAGTTGGCTGAGGAGGTCAAGTTGCTGGTGCCGGGATTGCACAGAGCCTAGGAGCTCTCAGCTTCACGTTGCTAGAGTTTAGGGGGCTATGGGAAAGTTGCTGAGTGGAGCTGGTGAGGTACTGTAGTCAGAACAGTACCTAACAGGGCAAGGCCAAGGAAGAGGGAGTTGTTGCCGAGGCGGATTTCTAGCCAAGGAATCTAGATCAGTGTTGTTGCACAGAAGATCAGAGAGGGGCAACTTGACGTTGGTAGAAGGATTTCCTGGTGGGAAATTAGGACTCAGAGGGAGTCCAGAAGAGAACTTCTAGACGGGAAGTAGAGAGACTCAGCAGGAGTCGAACCGAAAACTTCCAAACGGGAAGTAGAGAGACTCAGCAGGAATCGAACCGAGAACTTTTAGACGGGAAGTGGAGAGACTCAGCAGGAGTCAAACTGAGAACTTCTAGACGGGAAGTGGAGAGAATCAGTGAGAGTCAAACAGAGAACTTCGAGGCGAGAAGTGGAGAGACTCGACAAGAGTCAAACCGAGAACTTCCAAGCAGGAAGTAGAGAGAATCAGCGGGAGTCAAACAAGGAACTTCCAAACGAGAAGTAGACTCAGCAGGGGTTGAACAGAGAACTTCCAAACGAGAAGTAGACTCAACAGGAGTTGAACAGAGAACTTCCAGGCGGGAAGTAGAGAGACTCGGAGGAGTCAACAAGAAAAGCAAAGAGATGGCCATGAATGGGCTGAGGGATCAAGGCAGGTTGGATGAGACATCCAACTTTGTCATCTGAAAGGCTAGGATCCTTTCTTATCTGTGTGCCATGAGTACACATGCACCACTTAGCGGAAGTGGGGAGACATCAAGCCGTAGTTAGGCGAACTACAAGCAATGAGGGGCAGGATCCTCAAGGTACCCAGCCTCTTGGATTAAACCTTGCTACGGGAGCCCTAAAGAAGAGTAGCAGGACTGGTGGATGTGGGTAGAGACGGATGCGGATGAAGAGGCATAGTGAGAGAGAGCTAAAGTGCAGGGGTCCCGAGACAACGCGAGGCTAGTAGGCTGCAGCAGTGCGAGAGGCATAGGAGTGTTACACCAGTGCAAGATGGCACAGAGAGGTGTTCAACAGTGCGAGATGCACAGAGTTGTTGCAGCAGCGAAGAGGTTAGAGAGGGAGCACTTGTCAGCGGCAAAGGGAGCTTCAGCATCAAGAGGGTCTCTAGCCCAACAGAGAGGTTAGAGTTGGGAAATCAGTTACTTACTTCTCAGTAACTGAGTTGCAGTGCAGCAGTGGGCAGCATGATGAGAGGAGTTGCAGTGCAAATGTAGTGTTGGGAGAAAGGACCAGCAGCAGCACGGATACAGAGGGAGTTGTCGTACAGATGCAACAGTGGCAGTGGGAAAATCATGGGCAGCAGTACACGATAAAACAGTGCAGAGGATTGTGGGCAACAGGCCTAGCATCAGCACAAGGACTGATGCTGGATGATCAAAGTAATACTCAGTGAGGAGTATTGCTAGAGCACAGTCCTCACTAAGAGGGAGTGTTGATTTGTGGTAGCATCAGATGTGCCTTAGCCACGAAATTTGGTGGAGAGGTTGGGGCACAAGAGATATCCAATACCCAGAAAGGGTTTGGGCAGATTCTAAACAATTCAAGAGATATTAAAATAATTAAGATTTTTAATGGAGTCCCTAAGTCTAAACTTAAGGAAATTAAAATATTAATGTGGATTAATATAAAACTGTGTTAGGATGGTCCAAAAGACATGGATCAAGCCAGATCTAATCTCAGTCGTTGATTAGGGACTTAATCTCGGTCGTTGATATGTCAATGAGAAAAGTATAAGAGGGGGCTTGAGGGTCACTTGGAGAGTACACCAGATGATCAGTCATTCTATTCTCTAGAGCGAGGTTTGCTAAGAGAGATAGAATCAGTGATCGGAGTTACAGTTGAGGGGCAGTGAGTACTGAGAGACAGAGAGGCAGAGATAGTGACGAGAGATCCGCGCAAAAGCCAAAGAGAGTGACGCAGTAGCAGCCAGTGCTCACACAGGGCCACGCAGAGGCAGCCAAGAATTGCACACTGCTTCAGAGAGGCCAATGTAGCTGACGCAGAGGACCAGAAGGCTGATGCAGGGCCTCCTAAGGCTGACGCAGGGCCAGTGCTGGGCAGAGAGGCTAACGCAGTCCAGAAAGGCAGACGTCGAGGTTTCTGGGGCAGATTGGAGCTGAGGAACTGCCGAAGGGTTTATCCAAGGTTTCAGCTGGGACATTGTCTCAGACTAAGAGGTACTACTGACAAGGGCATTCTTTGTTGGGTAAGCCGAATTTGGCACCCAGATTGTACTCTAAAATTGCTTAATAAGAAAACCCTCAGGTAGCTGCATTGTTTTCTCGCATTGGGTTTTTTCGGGGACATTGGTCCAAAAATAACGGTGTCATTTTATGTGCTTGTTTCTATTTCCTTCAGTTGATGATCTGTATATGTTGAGCATGCACTAGTGTTTATTTCCAGTATTTACATTGTAAATAACTTGTTAAGTAACGGAACAAGTAGGTAAGAATAAATCAGTAAAGTGCATGGAGGGTTTCTAACTAGTAGACTTAGAAACTTCAACACCTAATCCTTCAGATGATGCAGTCTGTGGGATTGTAACATATGTTCTGTCATGGAAAGATGTAAGGGAATGACGAAACCCTAAGTTTCGAATACCTAGTTATTACTTTTGTGAGGGAGCAAAAACACTTAGGAGAGCTTGTTTAAAGGTTCACCAAGGTGATTGTGATGGCCCTCAATATTGTAGCGGCAATGTTGCAACTCTCAAGGGTCTCAGCTTTAATTGTCAACCTAAGGTTCTTACAAACCTAATATGGGTCGACACTATATGTGCAACAAGAACTATTTCTTTTGCTGACTTTTATATAGGTGGAACTACTAAGATGAAATCTAGTTATACAAACACCATTCTAATTGTTCTATGCTACAGGAAAAACTTGGAATTGTAGAGAATGAAAAATAACAAGCAAATCTATGTTAATTGCAATGAAGGCAAACCATCTTAACTGTAATGAAATGAAAACATATATATTCTACTATGCAGGGAAAGCAAACCCACTATTGAAGTAAAGCTTGCAAATAGTAAACCCTAATTATGCGAGAAAGAAGAAATTTTACAGTGACTAGGTCAAGGCATCTACTTGGTCTCTCTACTTCTAAATTCCATTCTCAAGGTTCCAAGGATGTTGTAACACATAAAAGAAGGTGAATCATGAGTTGGATGCAAATTTGGGCGAGTTTTGAATGAGAATTATGAATTGTTACAGGAGTCTTTGTTTTACTGCAAGAGATAGTCCAACGAGTAGAAAAATATGCTAAAGACAAGGTTGGAAAGCAAAAGAAGCTAAGGACTAAGAAATGATAAGGCATACATGTCCAAGTCATCACATCAATGGTAGTATGGTTTATTCATCAAGATAGATGGTTATAGGGTTTCTTGTAGTTGCAAAATAGGGCACTGCATAGACACAGTAAGCAGTAAATGATGGATAGCAAAAAACAATTGTAGCAATCAAAGTGAACTTAAATGCATAAATAAGAACATAACCACTACCAATGTTATCATCTAATGCTCAAACATTGTGCAACAAAGGATTGTTCAGAAACTAGCTAGGCAACCATGCATAAAAATAATATTCAGAAATAAATTGCAGAAATAAACAAATGCATAAAGAGTAATGGTACAAGAGGGATCTTGAACACCTAGGGTGGGCCCTAAACAAAGGAAACTCAAAACTCTTAAGGAGAAGCAGACTAAGAATTGAAACCAAAAATGACTTTCATTAACTAAAGAATTGCTTGTACATGGAAAAAAGTTGCAAAACTTGAAGTCCAGACTTCCTAATGCTCTACATTGTCATTCTCCTACTCCTACTTGTTCTACTAAGCTACTAGAGCCCTCTATTTATACAAAATAGGTAGGGGGAAGCCTCCTTGAGGGGAGGACTTCTTTCCCTCCAAAATCCCTAAAAAGTTGGATCATGTTTCTTGGGTCATCACGTTGCAATAGGAAGGAGTATTTTTTATCCTCAGTCAGCCAAGTTGGAAGTCTTTTGTAGCAGGGAGCAGGCCCCATGAATATCTTTGTCTAGTTCTCATCAAATGTGTGCAAAATCCCCTTAATATCCTGCACAATAATCATGTTAGGCACATAAAGCATGAAAGATATCCTTGACCATCGTAACTTGTAGCCTTTATGTGCCTAGGAGTGGTTAGATGGGTCTATTAATTTTTCTTAAGGTTATATTGTTCTTTGCTTTGATAATTGCATTTCTTCCTTAACACCTTAAGTTCACCCCATAACATCATAACATTATTCAGTAACATATGCGACTATGTAGAAAGAACAATATCATCATCATCAATGCAACTAAACATAAAGGAAAAATAGAATAAAAGCATTCACTCATAGAGACACTAGGATTGGTTGGAGACCAGGGAAAAACCCACTATGGGGAAAACCCTTCCAAATTCTTCTTCTTATTAGATTGTCATCGAAAGATTTAGCAAAAGAGAGTACAATGATCGGTATCTTCATTTATACAACTATCCAAAAAAAAACGACACAATATCCATGAAATGAACCCAACAATGCTTATTCTCAAAATTATGATTTTAAAGCCTGTAATGAACTGTCAATGTCTGCAGTCAACTGCTGAACACTACGATCACTGAGCGAAATCTTCGGACAACTGAAATTCCATCATTTAGGTCTCGGTCGCACGGAGGAGTCGTGTGCAACAAGCTTCCAATCGCTCTTTGGAGCCTACAAGTGAGCAGCTCCAGTCTGCAACTGAGATTCTGAAACCCTAGATGTCAATCGCATAGAGGATGAGTTGCGCATGTGACTGGGATGCTTCGGTCGCACGGATGAGCAGGTCAACGAGCTACTGCAGTCAAGATCTCTCCGTTTTGTGCTTGTGACTAAGGCCCAAAACCCTAAAACTGAAATGTGAGCTTTGGACCCTGCAATTTCTCCTTCGTGCGAACCCATTCTCCGCAGACAAGCCTCAGACATGTGCAAGCCAAAACCACGAAAGGGAATAGAAGAATGATCCATGATGATGTCCAAATGAGGTAGAGGCCACTTGTATTTATAGCCTTCCAAGGGTGTCCAATCTACTTTAGGGTCGACCTTATCAAATATGCACATGTGGGCCTTTCTTCATAAGTACACTTTCCCATATTCGTTTTGAGTGATCTTTAGGTTGATTTTGATCCTCTCGAAAAGAGGAATTCAATGCAATCATCATCTCCATCAAATGACCTGTCGAAAGTAGAATTCGACCGCAATTACATATTTTAACACTCCCTCTCAACTAGCGAGAATTCCACCTGCATCATGTCATGAGTATCCTGTCAACAAATCATATCCAATCTCAAGTGTCTCATCACCATGTATCGTCACTGATCATTTAAATTCATCTCTTTCTTATTCGTGCTTATCTCTTGATTGTCCTTGCTCATATGTTGAACATTCTCAAATATAAAAGAAGAAGAATTTTGACATCGGAGGGGAGTTCAATCTACCACCCTCTGTCCATCGAGGAGCTACTGCTACCACTCGGAATCTTTGTCAGCTGGGAGCCCAATCCTACCACCCAGGAAACATTAGCGGGGAGCTTAATCTACAACCCACATCATCATCGGAGAGCATATCATCAGGGAGCACATCTCAACCTGGAACCAATCGAGGAACATATCTCCACCTAGAATCTTATGGGGGAGCTAAACATATACAACCCCATATCGAGCAATAGGTGATATAGGGGAGCTTCTACTCAACCCATCCTATTGCCTACTAATCTTGCAAACAATGACACTCAAGAGTCAATAGTCATGTGGTAGAACACCTGCATCATAATTAGCTTGGGTTGTAGTTGTACACCCCAAGTACACTCTCAACCCATTGCCCAAACGAGGAGCAGTAATCCCAACAAGCCTAGCTTGTGGGTATGATGCCAACTGAGGTATACTCTGCAATGACAAAGATAGGGTGAACTACTACTCCAACCTTATAGGTAACAAATAGGGGAGCAACATCTATGACCCTATTGTCCAGAGATCCTTCAACCCCAAGAGCCCTCTATCTCAATTCCTCACCCTTGGAGCTCAAACAAGGGGGAAGAGTTGGCTCAATGTCCTTGATCGACGAAGCTCTCTATAGATCAGAAACATATCATTGTACTCATATCTGGTAATCATCATGTTTCAATAGAAGCTCTATCTTGATCATATAGGACATCAAATCAAATATCATATTAGAACAAAGTTATACATATATATCACAAAAAAGATACCATAGTCATCCTCCCTCTCAAGGAGGTGCCAACCACAAGCCTATGCTTGTCTCGTACATCAGCATTGTCTCAATATATGAAGGTATTTCAATCCCAGCTATATATGGGATTTTCTGCCAATCGGATTCCATTCTTTGTCATCGCAATGTATCCATTTCATATCCAAATCTTTCTCAAACATCTCTCCAAGAAGCTTCTTCATCCTGCCTCATAGCTAGCCATGCTAGCAATCTCGTACTCAGCCTTGGTCTTGCTTAAAGCTACGAACCTTTCATCCAAAAATATAATGGCAGGTCTCATATTAAGGCGGCGCTCAAATGTGTTCATCTCATCAATAATGATCCCAATCATCATTGATACACCAAGCAGTCACATATCACAGGCAGAATGTCTTAGTCCAAAACTTGTTCATCCCATGCAAATATCTCGAGGGGTTCTTGGCGGCAATTCAATGTGTATGAAGCGACTCAATTATGAATTCATTCAGCGTCTATGCACATCATATATATATATATATATGGACAAGTGTTCAAAACGGAACATTAATGTTTCCATCAACTCTCAGGTGCCAAGTCAAGTTCAATAATATCTCTTCACAACTTCTTGAAATTCAACTGGAGTGAAGGATTCGCATTTCCACTTTCCAACACTTCTTCAATAGCTTCGCAATATAGATTTTCTATTCCCAACTTCAAAAATTGATTCGTCTTGTCATGATTCATTATTTCAAGCTTCAGAAGCCATCTCCCTCTTACTTCGATCATCAGAGACTCATTACTTGTCAATAGTAGACCATCAACATATAAAACCAAAACTAAAATCAAAATCATACCTTGGAACACTTATGAAGTAGAGGTTCGGATCAACACATCATCATGGCTTCACCAGATAACTGTTAATGCGGACACATCAAGATCAAGGAGCTTACTTCATACAATGCTCTTCGCAAACATAACACTTTATCAAACCAATATGTTCAGCCTTACATAAATCAATATTGTACAATCAAATCAACTAAGTCAGCTTATCAAAGTTTAGAAACCAGATCAGAACTAATATCAAATCATTAATATCATGGCATGAAGTATAGGTTTGGATCAACACATCATCGTGGCTTCACCAAATAACTCTTAATGCAGACACATCAAGATCGAGGAGCTTACTTCATACAATGCTCTTTGCAAACATAACACTTTACCAAACCAATATGTTCAATCTTACATAAATCAATATTGTACAATCAAATCAACTAAGTCAATTTATCAAAGTTTAGATGCCAGATCAGAACTAATATCAAAATCATCAATATGCCATCGTGCTAAGAAAAAGGAGGCCAATACAAAACCATTATCGGATACCAATATCAGTCACTGAAATTCATTATGCCCATATAGCATTGTTATCAAGGAAAATCATTAGTTGTCAAATCAAATCATGTCAAATCCCAAATTTGCTATCACAGTGAGAATTATAGCCCAAAACATATCTCAGTCATCAAGTCAAAGTTCTAAGTCATTATCATGTCAAAACTCCAAACGTCGCTCATCTATATCAAGCAGCCAAATCTAGTCAAACTCTTGCAGCCTAAGTCACCGCATTTGTGTTCACGTTCAAGTTCGGCAACTTTGAAATTCAAATAAAGTTCGACACTTAAAATTTTGGCGATAAAATTCGGCATAAAATTCGACATATAGAAATTATATATATATATATATTGGCGATAAAATTCGGCATAAAATTCGACATATAGAAATTATATATATATATATCCTCCTAAGCAAAAATGGATGTGCATTGAACATGGATATTAAACACATGTTTAACATGCAAATGAAGATTGCAAAGCTTTAGGATGCACATTTCAAGTCAACTATGGAGATGGGATGGAAATCTAAATATGCAACCTTAGCTTCGCAATGTCATGGTGAATATCTGTTAAATTTGGACAACTAGGTCCAAACTCCATGTTCTAATGCTCAAATTAAGAGGCTAATATTTTTGTTGGATTCCTCTTTCTGAGAGGTGTAAAATCCATATAAAAATAGTCTTAATCCGATGAGCAGAACTTATATTTTGAATTTATTATTCTTAATAAATTATATGTGCAAGGTCAGCGAGTTTTGTCATGTAGGCTCACATGCCGAACAGATGTGTCACACACCCTCATTGATGGATATATATACAGGAAAAGTTGGAGAGAATATCATCACAACACAACTCACATCTTCCTCTCTCATCTTAGAGAGTACGAGCTACCTGGAGGACGAATTTCAGCCACACGTGGGAAGGACGAAGAGGACAGACCGTACGGCTGAGCTGCAATAAGATTTTCTGCTGCTAGGGTTTCGCAGAAAGTTTGACCAGCGTTGACTTTGGTCAACGCTTGGTCCAATCAAGTTGAAAATTGGTGGAAGGTTCGATTTTTGAAGGCTGTACTACCTCGCACAAAAATCGAGGTCAAAGGGTTGACCGTTTTGCTGCTGCGTTGACTTTTAGCTCGCTGCCCCTACGTTGACTTTTCAGGACAGCGTTGACTTTTGTAGAATTGACTTGGGTTGACTCATCTACTGGTTGGAGGGTTGTTGTGACACATCTGGGCTGGCTAACCA